>JAHNEJ010003246.1:0-272070 GCA_022559845.1 Amorphophallus konjac
TGCGACCCTCTCTCCCCCCTTGCAGCTGTGAAGGTTGCCTCTGGAGGTGTGACTCCTCCCCTATCAGTTCCGGTCATCCTCGCCGCCGCCACGAGCCGCCACCGCACCGCCATCGTCTTCATCGGAGTTCTGCCTGTGCAGTACCACAGTAGCTTCCACGAAATTCAGCCATCAACCACGAGCTCTGATCGACCTGGGGATTTTACTGGAGGTTCCATAGGTGTCAAGCATATCCCAAAAAAATTGGTTTGTCATTCCGATCCCGTTCCATATTTTTAGATTTTCGTCCACTCTTCCCTTTCAGTTCTGTCAGCAGTCTGTCTAGATTCATCTCCGCCCTGATTTTTAGGTCTTAGGTCCACTTTTTGATTTTCTTTGGTTCGCCCAATTTTACTGTATCTTCCTTCTACCAACCCTTTCATCCACAATTTTTCTAAATTTCTAGTTCGTCCATTTCATATTTTCCACAAATCGTTCTCAGATCCACCTGAAGTTCTGTCCACCCGTTCCCAGATCCGACCACCAGACACTCCAAAAATCCTATCAAATCACTACCACCTCCACATCCAATTATAAAAATTATCCCAGCTTCTTGCTTTGATTATCTACAACTTTGAAGAAGAGCTTGAAGTCTGAATCCCACTGTAAGTAGGCGGTCAACGGCCGTTTACAGGGAACTGATGTGCTGAACTGAGAGTTCTGGAACTGTGTAGCAGAGAATTGAAAATTAGTTAAGTTCCAGGTCCGCGCAGGTTCAGAGGAATCCACTGGCCCTAGGTTGGAGAATTTTGAGTCCTCTTTCCAACAGCGCTGGTTTCGTCATATTCTGGCGACGGGGCTGATCGCAGCAGTTGATTTCGCAGGAGCGCGCGCCTGAAAACAGTAAGCAAAAATCCGTGGGCAGCATTCCACAAGCTTGGAGATCGGAGTTGTTCGGCCACCGATCGGCGTTCCCGGCCGACCGCCTTACGTGGAGGCGTGCCACCAGGGGTCCCCATCACAGTGGGACCCACTCCTGCAGATCCGGAGGCCAGCGCCACCCGTGGGCCCCACGGGCCCGCAGAACCCGCCGTTCGGAAAGCACGAAAACGTGGAGTTCGGCACCGCCGGGCGACATCAAGATGCTGCCCGTCAACCCAATTCGCGTGATTCCCGGGCCCCGCATGTGACCTTTTACCTCCCTGCGTGGAGTGGGTCAAATTATTGTACTGCTGTAAAATTGTGTTAACCGGGGGTCCGTGATTGGCCGGGGTTGTCTTCGCCACGCCGGGTGCGTGGAGGTAATGGTCCGAACCTCTTGGCGTTCATTTGCTTAGCTAGTATACGGTCTTTTGCCGCTGCCGAGAGTGTAGGTACTAGCCCGTGTGTCCATGTCACCGCTGTGAGAGTGAGAGTGACCCGTCCCGTGACTCGATCTGAGTCCGGAAGTGAGTCTGACTACCTTGAACTCTGCCGGTTCCTTAACCGCGCACGATCCACGCTTTCCCTCGCATGGGACGCCGAGTGAGTTTACACTTCTGTTAGCGACGTGTAGCCTATGGGAGCTCTCCGTGTCGGGCCTAATGTCTCTCCCATCATGTGTTGCTGGTCGTGTCCACGTCTAGAGTCCGAGGTCTATACCACGTAGAGTCGGTCCCCGTGTCCGTCCCGCATCAGAAGGACAACCCTAGATTAAACGCTAAAGATAGGAGGATGACAGCGGTAAAGCCGCATGCTCAAAAGAGACGGAATTCGTTCACTTGCAAGACGTTAAATGGATTAGACGAAGCAGGGGTTGGTTATTTTCGGGATAAAACCGACGGCATATTCCCACCATCTTGGACCATGCCAAGCGGGGAATAGGAAACCACCCATGCAGCGGCAGGGTGGGATCCGTAAAAGATCGGGCATGATTGACCCAGAATCCGAGTAAGTGCTGGCGTGATATGACACGCTCCATGTGGGTGCGGTGGCGCATCTATATCCCCCTTCGAAGGACCATCGGAGAGCATGTAGGGACATAGCTCCGTGGGCCGACGGGGTTGAGAGAGAGAACATCACAGCTACCTGGCAAGGTATGTGTAAATTTTGGCAGCATGTCCCCTCAACTTGGATTATGCCAAGAGAGGATAGGTCATCATCCACGGAGTGCCGGGATAACGACCGAACGAGGATGGGCACCGGGCCCCGGGACATCGCTTGCCTTTATACCATCGATTAATATCCTCTCGAAACCCCTCAGAACTCATGTAACGACATGGCCCTTTGGGTTCATGAGGGTGAAATACGGATCGGGAATGAGGACTGTAGGGGAGGTCTTCCCCAATAATGTGTCTTCTCAAGGCATTAATGACGGTCTCTGAACATCCCTGGGACAGGTGTGTAGGGAGACTAAAAGATTGAAGGATGACAGTGCAGAAGAGGGCCTCAGACTGGGTTTCATTGGCCGAAGAAGGAGGGTCTCGGCATGGGTTTCTATCGGCCGAAGGGAGGAGCTCTCGGCATGGTTTTATATTGACAAAAAAATGGGGTTCTCGGCATGGGTTTAGCTGGCCGAATGAGGGTCTCGGTGGTGGCTTCTTAACCAAACAAGGGGGTCTCGGCGTGGCTTTAATTGGCCCAAAGAGGGCTCTCGGCGCGGCCTGACAAAAACAAAAAAAGGGGGCTCTCGGCCTGGTGCTTCCCGGCGCGCTCATTACCGTGCCGGGAAGGTGGCGCCGGGAAGGGCTGGGAGGTTTGCATAAAAAAGGGGTTTAGATGGTTTTTTGTCAGTTTGCTGAAGAGGGAGGCCTCTCGGCAGCGTAGCTCTCGGCGGGGAATTTTGTACGCCGAGAAGGTGGAATTGCTACAGGGTTTACAGAGCTCAAACGATACTCTGCTTCTGGGATTCCTGAGCTTTCTGGCTGCGATTGAAGCCGAATTTGAAGTGCAGGAGGGGGGATTTCATGGATGCTTCCCTGAGAAAGGGCCAAGGGGGATCTGGAGGGTAGAATCGATGGGGAACGAGACCATCGTCTGGATTTCTGAAGACTTTATTTATTTCTGCCGCCGGCCGTCTGGGGATCAAGAGATGACTGTCTCTGATCCCCTGGATGAACCCAATAGCATCTAAAACCCGGTGGCTGAGGAACCTTTAGCATCGAAACTCCAGACCCTAGTCATCCAAGGGATTAGAATGGAGGGTCGAGAGATCGAGGTCGTCATTCGCTAGAATCCGAGGGATAGCAGTGGTCCGTAGAATCGACATGCCCTCGTATAGCCAGCGGTTCAGGGGACCAAGAGATTGATGTCTCTGGTCCCTGAACAGCACGAGGAGGGGTCCTTAAGGGCCTTGTAAAAAAAAGAGCTCGAACGGATACGGTGGATCCGCCATCGAGATAGGAGGGGAGGAGGTGACAGAGCCCAGTAACCCATCAGATAAGGGTAGGGGTCCTATTTTCATGCCTTTAAAGAGAAGATTCGTATGAACCATTAAATGTTTTGCATAAACGATAAACATACAAGGATAAGCGGAGAGCAGACATTTCGATCAAAGGAGCGCAGACATCTTAATCAGTAGATCCCCAAATGGGTCACGTTGACATTTCATTGCATCGCATCGAAGCCTTACATCGACTGTGAAATAGAAATGCAAAGCAGAAAGATGGAGATTGAGACCGGAACTCGCCGGCTACGTTCGATAAATCAAGACAAAAGCTCACTAGATTACATCAGTAGAAAAGAAAAGACAGCATGGGGAGGGCGGAGCATTGACTCCTCTCCCTCCCCGGAGCAGCCCACCTGAAGCTTGTTTTTTTCTTCCTCTCTTCTGCTTCTTCTCTTCTCTCGGCCGAGGGGGCTCTCTCTTGGCAGGACTCCCTCTCTATTCTTTCTTCTATTCTTCTATCTTCTCTCCTTTTTTCTTTTCTTCCTCTGTTCTCTCTCTCTCCTATCTGTTCGAAGGAGGGGGTTTTTATAACCATTTCCCCCTTCTCGGCAGGCTTCATCACGGCGCGCCCCATCTGAAGCTTCCCGGCACGCCTGCCTTCAGCTTCTCGGCGCCCTCTTTTGGGTTTGGCAATTGATTCTCGGCGCCACCTTCACACAAGCCCATTTGGGTCTTTCAAGGGTATCATCACCCAAAAGGGTCTTCCATTGGTGACACAGCTTGTATCGAGATCATTATTACGGTTTTCATCAGTCCGTAGACAGGGGTTTCATCAGTCCGTAGACAGGGGTTTCATCAGTATTGCCATCTGAACGGTGACAAGACCGGGTATCATCTTATCGATATCATCACTTGAATGGTGACGAGCTCGGACATCAGCTTTAGTCTGGGAAGACCTCAGCCGGGTATATAATCTGTGCAGACGATTCCTCTTCTATTTTGACTTTGCAAAAGCCTTTACAATCTTCATCTGCCGGTACCGGCTTCATCTTTATCTCATATTACATCTGTCATTAAGCCGACATCTGACTTACCCTGACATATCATCCGTGGATTCTTGGACGAAGCAGTAATGCGGCTCTCATTAAAGTGTGCCAGGAGGTCTCATCAGTCGAGTGACTGCTGCTCTACCAGTGCTGCCGTCTGAGTGACATCGGCACCGGGCATCAGCTTGGCCGACAAGGGCTTCAGCCGGGTGAATGGTTGACGAGCTTCATCAATGGTCTTTCACTGTTGGTCTGACCCTCTTTTCAATCATGCTTCGACCTTTGTTCATTTTCAAGGTGTCAACAAATGCCCCCCACCTGCGGGCGGCGTAAGCATAGCATAAGCGGCACGGGGCTTGCAGGTGTCTTTCGTCATTCGAGGGTATCTTCCTCAATTTGTCTTCAATCCGATTCTCAGACCTGATCATCTCGTTGCAACAATATTCTGCGCACGGATCTTTCATTTTCATATTTTTCATCTTCATATTTTCTTTATTTTCAACATTTCGGAGCTTCTCGGCACGGGGCCATAGGCTTCTCGGCATGACCCTCTCGGCGCAAGGCTTCTCGGCACGCAAGACCTTCCGGCGCGAAGCTTCTCGGCGTGAGGGGCCTCTCGGCACGGCCGAAGGAGGGCTCTCGGCCTGGGGGCTCTCGGCGCGCCCTTGGCCGAAGGGGGCACTCGACCTGGGTTCTCGGCGTGCCCTAGGCAGGGCTCTCGGCCTGGGCTTCTCGGCGCGCCTTTTGGCCGCAGGGGGCTCTCGGCGTGAGGAGATCTCGGCGCGCATTTGGCCGCGCCGAGAACCTATCTCCCTCGGCTTCTATTTAAGGCGCCGAAAGCCTCTTTCTTCTCATTCTCATCTTTTCTTTCTCTTTCTTCATTTCTATTTTTTGTCTCGACGGTGGGGAGTTCCTTGTCTCGGCCGTTCCCGTTTTCTTCCCGTTTAGTTGGGTTTCGCCCGGGTAGGACGTTATTTTGGGATTTAATCCCTTTTTCTTTCGGGATCACCCCCTCTTGGTTGGTGACTCCCTATTCTCCTTGGGCAGACCCCGAATAAGGGGAGATACTGCCGAAATCTTCGTAGGGTCTCATGTTACAATCTTTATAAGACTGGCTTCTAATTCACACTTTTTCTCCGACTGCAGGCACTGCAATGGCTTCCAGTTCTGATGCTGCATCTTCCGGAGCTGTTGGTGCTAGCTCATCGGCCCAGCCCGACATATCACGGGCCAAAGTAAACTGGCTGAACGTGTACAGTCTGGATTTCGGATACGACAGGATTGCTTCAGTCGATGAATCGTCTGACTCTGAGACTGACACAGTGTCGACGGCCCGGGTATACTCCACGGCGACCGAGACATGCTTCAGGCGGGATGGTAGCTATCGGCCAGACCTCCCGAAGGACCGACATTTGATGCCGTTCATCCGGACTTTCACAGTGGGCGGCATGCGAGACTACCGGATAGCTCGCGTAGTTAAAGCTGCCATCCTTGCTGAGCGAGATAGCCTGAAGGAATCAGTGTATCACAGCAAGGCCATCTATCTTTCTGGGGAAAAGTGCGACTGGGATGCAGTCCTCGGCATATCGGAGCTGGAACCAGAGAAGAAGATGCTGGCCCGGGCCCCGGAATTCACACCTGCCCGGTGGGATAATGCTAGCGGCCGAGTTCATAGGGAGAGGCCCGGCTATGGCATGTTCTTGGCACCATTAAAGTGGGGATATCGCGAAGAGCCCTTCGTGCTGAATTGTTCGGCCGTTCAGTTCAAGTACCATCTGGCCGCTGGTTGGTTCGGGGATACCAAAATCACTGACGCGCACTTATTCCGAGTAGGGGCAGTGGAGTTCACAGAGTTTGTTCTGAAGGAGTATGCCCCTCTGCTGATCAGAGCCGGGGTATATCACAGCATTTTCGCTTCTAGATTTCGATATCCCATATCCAGAGGGTTGTGCTGCGGGATGTTCGAAGTGTTCTGCCCTTTATTCAACACTTTTTATACAGCGGAGGGTGAGACATCCCTGGACCTCTGGAGTTTATCACAGCTCTCCGGTCTGCCCATTGATGGCGAGCCGTATGAGGAAGTTTGCTTGACAGATTCCGAGAAGGATAGCTCTGATGGCGAGGGCAAGTATTCCATCGGCTTCTCATATCGGTATCTGATGAAGGTATACCGCTCCATCTGTCTGGCGTACAACAGAGGGTCCTCCAAAGGCTATCATCCCCGAGAGAAAGGCAGCAAGCTGAGGGTCCGGATAGGGCAGTGGATCCAGTATTTCTTTGACGGTCCCCTGAAGTATGCAGACTTTCCTTCCCTGGGTCCAGTTGCCAGCAAACAGATAAGGGCCCCTCGCTATAAGTCGGCGCTGCCATCCTCATTGCGTCATGCGGGCAAAGGTGGTCCCAATCCGGCAGGAGTAGATCCCATCACACATTGTGCGGCCTATTTCACCTTCTGGTTGTGTACTTTCGCTCTCCCACAAGGGGACGAGACAGTCATTCGGCCAGAGGCCATATATCCAGCTTGTCAGATGGCATGGGGGATGAAGCTGTCGCTTTGCCCAGTGGCCCTGTGTTTGATATATAAATCTTTGGGGGACCTGCACAAGCATCGGACTCCCCGTTCTTTGAGGACCGTGGGTCCTTTTCACTTCTTCAACGCCTGGGTTTGCAGTATATTCCCTGAGTTGGCTCCGAGAACCTTGCAGGCAGATACGGCGTTGCCTAGAATGGTCGAATTCGCCAGTGCTGAGTCTGGTCCCTTTTATGATCAGTTGTTTAAAATAAGGGGCCGACTGATAAGGGTACCAGTGGACGCCCCTGGCAGCATTCATTTCTGGAGCTTGGCGGCAGGTTCAGCTCCTTTGATTGATCCTCAGAGAGAGTGCAAGCTGGAAGAGATAGAGACTTATGCTCATCCTGTCACAGGGGCTGAAGTTGCTCGGCCTATCCTGGAGCCGGAGCTAGTCAGATGGGCCATGGCTATTCGGCCCAGTGTTTTAGTTTTCAGGAAGGGTGGCCTTCTTCTTTTGGAGCCATACTATCCGTTCCGATTTGGGCGGAACTTCGGCTACGACCAACACATCCCCACCTCAGCTGCTCAGTTTCCTTTGGATAGCCGGGCCAAGCACGGGTCCGTCATTGTTGGCGAGGGCCGGTTGTGGTGGGATTTCTATCATCGCCAGGACGATGTAGTTTTCAGGGTGCCCACTGTTTCTAACCGTGTTCCCCGGGTAACATCAGAATATATCAAATGGTGGAACATCCGGACCGATTTTTACAGGGACGGTAGGGGTGCCTTCTGGGATGTGGCAGAGCGCTCCTTCCTGAAACAGCAACCTGGGCCGGTGTTTGATATTCCTGAGGCCCACTTGAAAAAACTTTACTCACAGCACCCGAGGGAGGCGGAGAATTATCTGACTCAACGTCGGGCATTGAAGGAAAAGAGTTCCGAGCCGCTTGTCCTGTCTTTGCTGCTATCAATGAAGACACTTTCATGAAGACCTTGAAGCATTTATGCCGTGTGGGAGGCGCTCGCTTGGAGGAGCAGCAGTACCCATTCCCTGTTGAAGAGCCGCTCCCGACAGTAGCTCCTTGGAAGGGTCCAATTGATAAATTTCATCCATATAGGACGTTTGTACGCCGAGAAGATAGAACTCAGACGTACTATAGGCAAACGTCCTGGCTGTTCATTCTGCTGAATTTGCATGGATTATCTGCAGAAAGCCCGATAGCTGGCATATTGAACAAGCCACTGTTTATATCATTTCATTATGTCGATGGTTGGGGCATGGACCATCTTGACTTATTTCGATGCCTTGACTTTCACGGCCATAATGATCTGGCAGCTTTAGTAGAGAAGTGCCAGATATTTGGTGATATGTGCTGGATCATCAAGGAGGCTGCTTCCCGCTCCAAGGAGGTAGCTTATCTGTACTGGCCACTTTCTGTATTCTACGACGGCCCGGCAGGTAAGATTTCTTCTTTTCTGATTGCAGTGTTTTCTGCTTAGCATCTGAATTTCACACCCACTGATCCCATCACCCTTCTGCCATTTTCAACAGACCGGCCTGATATAAAGCGGCAGGGGCTCTATAGAAAGATTATTGCGCAGGCCGAGAAGCCTACTTATTTTGAAGTCCCGGCTGCAGCACCGACCACTACTCCCCTGCCTCCTGGCAAGAAGAGAAAGGCTTCCGCAGTCAAGGCTGCAGTTGGGAAGGCCAGGAAGGCCAAAAAGGCCCATGTTCAGCAGTCGACTTCGGTGGCGATGGACACTGGGACCCCTCTCCTCAACATTCCCTCATTCGATGAGTTTGAGTTGCAAAGGGAGGCTGCTCAGACACCGGTTCGGGGTAACATCATTAGCTTGCATTTGCATTCTTCATCATCTTTTGCAGATTTTCAAAGAAGTCTTCGACTCTGACCCCTTCCCTTTTTGCGCAGCTCAAGAGCCAATTGTGGCACCCTCCGAAGTGGAGACCAGGCTGCCTTCCCCCACGCCGGCTAGTGAGGCGGGGGGTAAGTGTGCTTTCTCATCTGTTTCACACTTCTATTGCTTTTTCTACTATAACCCTCAGAGGTCCCTTTTCTGTTGAAGTGGCAACCGAGGAGCAGACTGAGGTTGAAAGGATGACAGAAGAGCCGATTCAACCTCCGGAGGGTCACGAGACTCAGTCGAAGCGGGGTACTGTTCCGGCCAGGCGCATAATTACCCGGTCCACATCCCGACATGCTTTAGAGGTGACCCCACAGCATGTAGCCAGGGTAGAAATATCATCGGGTAGCTCTACAACCGTCTCTGATGAGGAGGAAGTGGCTTTCAGCGGCAGTGAGGGGGATGCTCCTGAATCAGAAGCCCCGCTTGTACTTGCAAAAGGTGCTCTGTCTTTTCAGCCTGCTAAGCTGCTGGTGCCATCTTCTGAGGAGGAGTTGCAAGAGGAGTTTGCCGGGTTCGACACCGAGATCGACATATCTTCACTCTTTGTCACTTCAACTTCAGAGCTTCCTCCTCTTTCGCCCCACTTCGAGGATGCGAACCCTGCTTCAAAGGTGGGTCCCCTTTCTGGCTTGCTGCTTCATCTGCATCTTCATTTAGTGCTGAAGGTTGTTTTGCTTTGGTCTCAGGGCCCTATCACTGCCAGCTCAGACACAACTGCAACTTTTATGGAGGTTTCTTCTGCAAACTGGGCTATTGTCCCTTTTCTACCTTTATCCTGCATGGGAGCTCCTGAGGTCATTCGCCCTGTTCCAATGCGAATACAGTCTTCAACAGATTTAGCATCGTTGGACCTGGGGGCCTCAGGAGACAGATGCACTCCTATCAGGGCTTCAGATTTCAGAGCCGAAGCTGATCTAGCCAGAAGTTCTGCTTTCATACCGGCCGCAGTGATGACCATCGCTCCTGAGTCAACAATTCCCATAACATCAATTATGGAGGGTGAACCTTTGCCTCTTCAGACTGTGGCCTCCGCGGCCTCGACATTGAAGGAATTGGCCACCGAAGTGGATATGGAAGAAGGAGAGGTAGCTACTGCAGAACTGGGAGTATTGCTTGTAACCGCCCCGGACTCTATCTCCATACTTTCAGAATCTGAGGAGGAGGTGCTTGAAGTTGCATCCGGGAGTATTCAAACGGCCGCTTCCGAGGAGATGGAAGTGGAAGATCTCTTGGCCACGCCAGAGGTTGCAGGGAGAGCTCAGTTGGTACCTTCGGTAGACCTCCCATCTTCTTCTTCGCAGTCGGATATCACCCTATGGGCGGACATTGACAGTGAAGTAACCTTTGAAGTAGCTCCTCTTCCTTTCCCTGGCTTTACTTCACCTGAGAGTTTTGTCTGGCAACATCTGGGCATGCTGCGCCAGCTAGTGGAGTCCCAGCCCGGACTAACCTATCCACAGTTGAAGGAGATAGCCGAGCGCTTCACCGCCGGCTTGCAGGCGATGGGATGTCCCACAGAAATATGGGCCCAGCGGGTTCTTTTATTGTTAAAATTTGTTCATCGCCGGGATTTCTTGACACATATCATGTCTGACAAACTGGCGGCTTTGAAGTTGCAAAGAATGGAATGCAAATCCGAGCTGGCGAAGATGAACTCTATTCTTCAGGAGCGACGGTGGCAAATGCAGTCTTTGGCGGAGCGGGAGCAGTTTGTGCGCGACCGGATAACTATCCTGGAAGCTGAACTGTCCGATCTCCGAGCTGAGCTGCCGCAGCTAACAACTTCTCGACCGCAGCTCGAGGAAGAAGCAGCTCTATTAGAGGGGCAGGTGGCGTCCTTTCAAGACGAGTCTGTTCGACTGCAGGAGGAGGAGGCTCATCTTCATGATCTGGGAGCCGCCCCTTATGTGGGTCTTCTGGCTCTCGAGGATATCTTCAGGCAGCCATGAACCATCTTCTCTTTCTTTTTCTTTTGTACTCTTTTGCGATACAACGTCCCCTCGGGGCCCTTTATGTACTCACTTATTAATGAAAAGAAATATTTGGCTTCACGCGTATCCATTTTCTTCTGCATGTAGTTTTATCACTTTGAGAAGTGGGGTAGCGGTTTTAGCAATCCCTCATGCGAATGGCCCGTACTTGGCAGGAGAGCGTCCACCCCCTCAGAGAAAGGATGGGGAACTCGCTCCACCGCGTGACGGCATCCGGGGAGGTGCTTAAACCGGATTCTGTTGGTAGCAGCAAACGTCCCTCTTGGCAATATGTGCTGCGAGGGAGACAATTTGCAGAAATGTGAAAGAAGAGGTTTCATCGGAATAGACGAAAGGTCTAGACTGGGTAGAGGTTATAGCAGGTGGGACATTGAAAAAGGGTATGGGGTTTTCATCAGAACGGACATAAAGTACGAACTGGACAGATTGTATCATTGGCCGGGCGATGTACCGATCAGCCAACGGTTGACTTCATCATCGATATTGAGCTTATATCGATGCAAGGGGGATTTCATATGTTTTATCAGAATAGACGTAAGGTTTAAACTGGATAGGGTTTCATCATTGATCGGGCAAGGTGCCAATCGATCAACAGTTGGTTTCATCATCGATATTGGGTTTATATCGACGCAAAGAAGAGTTTCATGAGTTTCATCAGCATAGACGAAAGGTCTAAACTGGGAGGGTTTCATCATTGATCGGGCAAGGTGCCGGTTGACCAATAACTGGTTTCATCATCGATATTGGGTTTATATCGACGCAAAGAAGAGTTTCATAAGTTTCATCAGCATAGACGAAAGGTCTAAACTGGCTAGGGTTTCATCATTGATCGGGCAGGGTGCCAATCGATCAACAGTTGGTTTCATCATCGATATTGGGTTTATATCGATGCAAAGGGGTTTATAAGTTTCATCAGAATAGACGAAAGGTCTAAACTGGCAGGGTTTCATCATTGATTGAGCGAGGTGCCGATCGATCAACAGTGGGACGTAGGTAGAGGCGTAGGAATCGTCAGGATAGACGTAAGGTCTACTCCAGCAGGTTTTATCGTGGGTGGGACATTTGAAAGAGGGTGTGTAGATTTCATCAGGACGGACGTAAGGTCTTTCCTGGAGAGGTTTTATCGTCGGTGGGGCATGGAGCCAGATGACCAACAGAAGGTTTTATCAGCGAAGGGGAAGTAAGGGCAGCGTGCCTGTTGGCACAGAACTTTGAATTACCACATTACTGACCCAAGTGCCCTTTCGGGTTTTCACCGGAGCCAGGCCCCTCTTGCTTTTGCCCAAGCGCCCTTTCGGGTTTTTCACGTGGCGGGGTACCCGATTTTGCTTGCAGTGCCCTTTCGGGTTTTCACCACAGCTGGGTTTTAGCCATTTTTGCCCTCGCTCAGAATGTCCGAACAAGTCTGGCGGGGTATCTCTATTTTTAACCCCATTTTTTATATATACATATATATATATCTCTTGAATTGGGACTTCAGCACAGGTCAGGCGATGTGCTGCTTCATTGGCGACTGCTCTTATCATCGGTATTGGGTATATACCGACGCAAGGATTTCATAGGTTTCATCAGGATAGACGTAAGGTCTAAACTGGATGGGTTTCATCATTGATCGGGCAGTGTACCAATCGATCAACAGCAGGTTTCATCATCGGTATTGGGTTTATACCAATGCAAGGATTTCATAGGTTTCATCAGGATAGACGAAAGGTCTGGCCTGGATAGGTTTCATCGCTGATTGGGCAGTGTGCCGATCGACCAGCAGCAGGTTTCATCATCGGTATTGGATTTATACCAACGCAAGGGTTTCATGGGTTTCATCAGGATAGACGAAAGGTCTGGCCTGGATAGGTTTCATCGCCGATTGGGCAGTGTGCCGATCGACCAGCAGCAGGTTTCATCATCGGTATTGGGTTTATACCAATGCAAAGATGTCATAAGTTTCATCAGGATAGACGTAGGGTCTAAACTTGATGGGTTTCATCATTGATTAGGCAGTGTGCCAATCGATCAACAGTAGGTTTCATCATCGGTATTGGGTTTATACCAACGCAAAGATGTCATAAGTTTCATCAGGATAGACGTAGGGTCTAAACTGGATGGGTTTCATCGTTGATTAGGCAGTGTGCCAATCGATCAACATCATGTTTCATCATCGATATTGGGTTTATACCAACGCAAAGATGTCATAAGTTTCATCAGGATAGACGTAGGGTCTAAACTGGATGGGTTTCATCGTTGATTAGGTAGTGTGCCAATCGATCAACAGCAGGTTTCATCATCGGTATTGGGTTTATACCAACGCAAGGGTTTCATGGGTTTTATCGGCATAGACGTAAGGTCTAAACTGGATAGGTTTCATTGCTGATCGGGCGAGTGTGCCCATTAATCAGCAGCAGGTTTCATCATCGTGGGACATAGCGAGACACGCAGCTCTAGTCGGAACAGATGTAAGGTCTAGACCGAACAGGTTTCTTCGCCGATCGGGCAGGGTGCCCTGTCGACCAAAGATGGGTTTCATCATCGGTATTGGGTTTATACCAATGCAAGAATATCATAGGTTTCATCAGGATAGACGTAAAGTCTAAACTGGAGAGGGTTTTATCATTGATCGGGCGAGGTACCGATCGACCAATGGTAGCTTTCATCGCGGTGGAATCTGGGACAAGGTATGAGGGCGTTTATCAGGATAGACGTAGGTGGCCTCTCGGCAGTGTAGTTCTCGGCGGGGAATTTTGTACGCCGAGAAGGTGGAATTGCTATAGGGTTTCAGGGTTTACAGAGCTCAAACGATACTCTGCTTCTGGGATTCCTGAGCTTTCTAGCTGCGATTGAAGCCGAATTTGAAGTGCAGGAAGGGGGATTTCATGGATGCTTCCCTGAGAAAGGGCCAAGGGGGATCTGGAGGGT
Organism: Amorphophallus konjac; assembly: GCA_022559845.1. Classification (NCBI taxonomy): domain Eukaryota; kingdom Viridiplantae; phylum Streptophyta; class Magnoliopsida; order Alismatales; family Araceae; genus Amorphophallus; species Amorphophallus konjac. The sequence continues at coordinate 13,732 of JAHNEJ010003246.1, forward strand.
AGAATCGATGGGGAACGAGACCATCGTCTGGATTTCTGAAGACTTTATTTATTTCTGCCGCCGGCCATCTGGGGATCAAGAGATGACTGTCTCTGATCCCCTGGACGAACCCAATAGCATCTAAAACCCGGTGGCTGAGGAACCTTTAGCATCGAAACTCCAGACCCTAGTCATCCAAGGGATTAGAATGGAGGGTCGAGAGATCGAGGTCGTCATTCGCTAGAATCCGAGGGATAGCAGTGGTCCGTAGAATCGACATGCCCTCGTATAGCCAGCGGTTCAGGGGACCAAGAGATTGATGTCTCTGGTCCCTGAACAGCACGAGGAGGGGTCCTTAAGGGCCTTGTAAAAAAAAGAGCTCGAACGGATACGGTGGATCCGCCATAGAGATAGGAGGGGAGGAGGTGACAGAGCCCAGTAACCCATCAGATAAGGGTAGGGGTCCTGTTTTCATGCCTCTAAAGAGAAGATTCGTATGAACCATTAAATGTTTCTCATAAACGATAAACATACAAGGATAAGCGGAGAGCAGACATTTCGATCAAAGGAGAGCAGACATCTTAATTAGTAGATCCCCAAATGGGTCACGTTGACATTTCATTGCATCGCATCGAAGCCTTACATCGACTGTGAAATAGAAATGCAAAGCAGAAAGATGGAGATTGAGACCGGAACTCGCCGGCTACGTTCGATAAATCAAGACAAAAGCTCACTAGATTACATCAGTAGAAAAGAAAAGACAGCATGGGGAGGGCGGAGCATTGACTCCTCTCCCTCCCCGGAGCAGCCCACCTGAAGCTTGTTTTTTTTCTTCCTCTCTTCTGCTTCTTCTCTTCTCTCGGCCGAGGGGGCTCTCTCTTGGCAGGACTCCCTCTCTATTCTTTCTTCTATTCTTTTATCTTCTCTCCTTTTTTCTTTTTTTCCTCTGTTCTCTCTCTCTCCTATCTGTTCGAAGGAAGGGGGTTTTTATAACCATTTCCCCCTTCTCGGCAGGCTTCATCACGGCGCGCCCCATCTGAAGCTTCCCGGCGCGCCTGCCTTCAGCTTCTCGGCGCCCTCTTTTGGGTTTGGCAATTGATTCTCGGCGCCACCTTCACACAGGCCCATTTGGGTCTTTCAAGGGTATCATCACCCAAAAGGGTCTTCCATTGGTGACACAGCTTGTATCGAGATCATTATTACGGTTTTCATCAGTCCGTAGACAGGGATTTCATCAGTCCGTAGACAGGGGTTTCATCAGTATTGCCATCTGAACGGTGACAAGACCGGGTATCATCTTATTGATATCATCACTTGAATGGTGACGAGCTCGGACATCAGCTTTAGTCTGGGAAGACCTCAGCCGGGTATATAATCTGTGGAGACGATTCCTCTTCTGTTTTGACTTTACGAAAGCCTTTACAATCTTCATCTGCCGGTACCGGCTTCATCTTTATCTCATATTACATCTGTCATTAAGTCGACATCTGACTTACCCTGACATATCATCCGTGGATTCTTGGACGAAGCAGTAATGCGGCTCTCATTAAAGTGTGCCAGGAGGTCTCATCAGTCGAGTGACTGCTGCTCTACCAGTGCTGCCGTCTGAGTGACATCGGCACCGGGCATCAGCTTGGCCGACAAGGGCTTCAGCCGGGTGAATGGTTGACGAGCTTCATCAATGGTCTTTCACTGTTGGTCCGACCCTCTTTTCAATCATGCTTCGACCTTTGTTCATTTTCAAGGTGTCAAGAGCGACGCCATCCACGGTCAGCTCGGTCCTAGTCAGAAATGACTCGGGAATCGAAAGACCGGTCTACTACACCAGTAAGGTGCTCAATGAGGCCGAACAGAGGTACCCCACAACCGAGAAACTCGTGCGAGCGTTGGTTACCTCCGCAAGGCGCCTCCGACCCAACTTCCAGGGGCACCCCATCACCGTGCTAACCGGCGAGCCGTTCTGGCCCACCCCGAGGCCTCAGGGCGACTCGTCAAATGGGCCATTATGCTCGGGGCCTACGACATCTCGTACCGGCCACGATCAGCAATCAAAGGCCAAGCGCTCGCCGACTTCATTGCCGAAAGCACCATCCCGGCCGAAAACAGGCCTCCGACCACGACCGGGCCAACCTGGGAACTGTTCGTCGATGGATTGTCCAATTCGGCAGGCAGCGGTGCGGGGATCCTCCTGAGGTCCCCCGAAGGGATAGAGTTATAGTACGCCTTGAAATTCAACTTTCAGGCATCCAACAATGCTTCCGAGTACGAGGCCCTTATCTCGGGAGCACACATGGCCTGACGGTTGGGGGTCGAGCGAGTCAGGATCCACACCAACTCTCAGCTGGTCGCAGGTCAGGTCAACAGTGAGTATGAAGCTCGGGAGGCACCCATGATCAAATACCTTCAGTTGGTCCGGAGCCTGGCCCAACAGTTCGAGGAATTTGTGGTAGTCCGGATAGCTCGGGAGCAAAACTCTCGGGCGGACGCTCTCTCTCGGTTGGCCTCCTCCCTAGACCAGGAAGGTACACGATCGGTCCTCCTAGAAGAGCTAGAGCGCCCGAGCAATGACACGGAGCTCCTCGCTGTTGACTCGGCCACTCCAAGTGACTGGCGCTCCCCCTACCTGTCCTGGCTACAGGACTCCCAAGATCCCTCCGACCCTCGGGAAGCCCGCCGAATGAAGTATCAAGCTCGACGCTTCGTCATCCTCGACAACACTCTCTACCGAAGATCGTTCTCCGGTCCCCTCCTGAAGTGCCTCGGTCCCGACGAAGCAAGCCGAGCCATCCAAGAGATTCACCAAGGCCTGTGCGGAGCGCATGCAGGAAGTCGGCCGCTAGCCAGGATCCTGCTACGGCAGGGGTACTGGTGGCCCACCCTGCAGCGCGACTGCACGGCTCACGCACGGCAGTGCGACCGTTGCCAGCGGTTTGACCATTTGGTCCATCAGCCGGCTACGGAACTTGTCACCCTAGTCGAGCCTTACCCTTTCGCTCGGTGGGGAATCGATATCCTTGGGCCATTCCCGATGGCCCAGTCCCAGAAGAAGTTCATCATCGTCGCCATCGACTACTTCACCAAGTGGATCGAGGCCGAAGCTACGGCAAGGATCACCGAGACAGTCGTTTGGGGCTTTGTTTGGAAATCGATCATTTGTCGCTTTGGCATCCCCCGAGTGGTAGTAAGCGATAACGGTCGGCAATTCGACTCTCGGTATTTCTGAGACAGATGCGCCGACCTAAATATCCGCAACCACTTCACTTCGGTCGCCCACCCTCAGGCCAACGGGCTGGTTGAAAATGCCAACAAGACTATCTTAAAAGGCATAAAAACCAGACTCGGTAAGGCTAAGGGTAGCTGGCTCGAGGAATTGCCTAGCGTACTATGGTCGCACCGAACGACCCCCAGGACGGCAACCGGTGAAAGCCCTTTTCAGTTGGTATATGGCACCGAGGCCGTCGTTCCATTAGAGATCGCCAATCCGTCTCTCCGAGTGATCAGCTTCTCACCCAAGGCAAACGGGCAAAAGTTGCTCGAGAACCTCGACCTGGCAGACGAACTCCGAGAGATCGCGAACGTCCGAGCGATGGAGTACCAGCGCCGCCTCACTCGATACTACAACACCAAGGTCCGAGACAGACGTTTCCAACCGGGAGACTTCATCCTCAGGAAGGCCGAAGCCTCTCGACCACTGGAGGCGGCGGGCAAGCTATCCCCCAACTGGGAAGGCCCCTACCGAGTGATCGAGACGCTCGGGAAAGGTGCGTACAGGCTAGCTACAATGGAAGGGGAACCCATTCCCCGGACATGGAATGCGACCACACTACGCAGATTCTATTTCTAAAGTTGTATAGCAAGATTGAATGAAAGAAAATTCCCTCTCCATTCATTCAAACAATTGTTGGTACATCAGATAGGCAAATGCCAGTACATCACATAGCAAAAAGCAAAAATCCGTCTAACACCGCTTCAAGAGGCCATCGCTCGGCTGAATCGATCTTGATCTCCTCGCGTCCAGCCACTGACTCTGCCTCGTGTGGAAACTGGCTCGGACAAGAGGTGGTCGAGCCAGTTGGCTCGGGTGGCCCGTGACAAAGGTGACAGAGGGACAGCAGAAGGGAGGCCACCTTTAAATGTTGAGGAAGGCTACCTCCCAAGTTGGCAACAACTAGGAAAAAGGAGTGCCGTGAAGGCCTCCTCTCTTCCAATCTGCCAACTCCTTGGAAGGAAGGAGAGAGCAAGCAGCCCCCGAAGAGTGAAAGAAATGAAGAGCAGAAGAGGGAAAAAGAGGCTGCAGACGGAGAAAGGCTTCGGTGAGGAGGGAACTTGATGCGCCTCGCCCCCCATGCAAAGGGGGAGTGGTGGCAGGCTTCCCTGATACCCCCATCCGTCCTCCGCCTCGGCGTCCACCCGGAAGCCTCGCCGGAGCTAAGAAGTGGCAAACGACGTGCTTCCACACGCCGAAGCCCTCCCCAGATCCGTGCGGCGACCGTCGGACCCGTCTCAAATCCGCGCGGCGACCGTGGGACCCGTCCAACAAGTTAGGACGGCAAGAGCCCTCTGCTCCCCGTCATCGGCGGCGTCGCCCTCCGAAGGATCCTCCATGCTCCGAATGCAACGGCACAACGCAGAGTGAAGAGGAGGGAGTAAGGAAAGACTGTTAGAGAAAATCTCAAGCAGTAAAGAGGAAAGGGCGCCTTTCGGTCCTCCTTATAGGCCAAAGGAGGCTACACGCCTTAAATGACCCCCCCCTCAAAAACACGCCAAAGGATTTCTCCCCTGAACAGTCACCTCCAACTCCTTGTTTCCCGCCACAGCGGGATTCACGAAGCAGCCTGGCATTCAAAGTGTGAAGGAACGAAAGGACGCCCCGTCAGAAGTCTACCAAATCAGCATGCGAAAACTGTGCAGAACATATCGGCACCTCCCAACTACTGCAGATATGCCAACCAAATCACGGCAAAGATGGTACTCAAACAGAGCAAGTCGTTCATTATCACACAAAAAGGAAACTCTCTAAAAAGAGGAAAGAGAGACAAAAAGGGAAAGAAGTGAAACAAGGTAAAATACATCAGGTCTCGGGCCCACTTTGACGCACGAGAATGGCGGAAGGGGACACGTCATCCCTGGCACCTTCGGTGATGGCCGGCTCGGACACTGACCTCGCCTGTGCGAGAACTGTCTCGGTCGTGAGCCCGAAACGCCCGGAGCCGGTGACCCCGATGGAGGCGACTCCTCCGAATCTTCCCCGACCGACGATGAGGAGCTAGAAACCGACTCATCCGAGTCATAACGCTGGCCAAAGGGGAACTCAATCACGGAGTTTTGCTCGTCGACGTAGTTTACCGCCCAGTGATAGCCCTGCTTGAACCCCTTTCGAGTGCCCCGGCGAAGTGCTACCTCGTAATAGGGTAGGGCGGCTTCCACCAGGTCGGCTGAGTAAGCATCCGAGCTCCTATAGCGCTCGATCGCCTCCGCCTCGATCTGCCCCTCCCTTCCGACGAGCTCAACCCGAGCCCGCTCCGCCTCGGCCGCACGCTCCTCCGCCCTCGCCAGACGCTCCTCTACCTCGACCATCCTCTGCTCGGCTTCGCTCGCACGCTCCTCCGCCCAGGCCCGGTCCACCTCAGCCTCAGAGCGGAGGTGCTCCGCCACCTCCGCCCGATCTAGCAGCTCGACGTGTTCGAGCTCCCAGCGATTGTCTAGCTCGAGGCGACGCAGACGCTCCTCCTCTAGGGATCGGCTTGTCCTCTCAAGAGACTCTCGGGTCTTGGTGAGCTGTTCGGTCAGCACCCCGGCTTCCAGTCGGCTCGCCCGCGCCACCTCCAGGAACATGGAAAACTCCTGCCGGAGCCCCTCATGCTCCCCTTGAGTCGGGCCAGTTTCCTTTCGCATCCCCCAAGGGCCCAGGTGAGTTTCGACCGCTCCACCTCCGTCCGGGAGTGCGCCTCCGACATCAAAGCCGCTGACCGAGCTATGACCAGGCCGCCCTCCATCAGAACATCAAGGACCCCCGGGGGTATTCCGCCTTTCTCCCCCCTTCGTCCTTGCTGCGATCGACCGGCAGACCCGATACAGGTCACCCGTAATACCGAGCCTTTCCAAGGGCTCCGGCAGAGGGAACCGCTCCGCCCTGGGCACCCCGCCAGAAGGCTCTGCTCGAGCAACGGAGCTGACCGCCTCGCGCACCACGGTCGGTTGGGGTTGCGACACCTCCCCGGGTGAACCCCCAACCTCGACCGGCGCAGCGGGATCGACCGCACCGGGAACTTCAAGCACTTGGGGCTGCAACGCCCTCGCGGGCGAACCCCCAGCCCTGCCTGTCTCAGCCCGCACCTCGCCGAACGAGACATCACCGACTCCGACCGACCCCCCGGTCTCAGCGTCAACTACTTCAACATCGGCCCCCTCTACCCCCGTGGGGGGGAGAGCCGACCCATCGCCGCCCTCTGAAGGGCCCCCGGTCTCCTCGGCCCCCTCTCACCTAGCAGGTGGCGGAGCTGGCCTCCAGGGGTCGGCCCCATCTTTCCCCCGAGAGGGGAGCGCCTCCGAGCCGGGGTCACCCCCGGCGGTAGAAGGAAGACCTGCCTTCTTGGCCCGTTTCCTGGCCTTCGCGGCCTCCCGCAACTTTCCCGCCGTGGGATCCTTGCGCTTTGTACCAGTTGGTCGTGAAGATCCCTCGGGGGCCACCCCCTTGCCCTTATCTCGGGCTTGGGCGCGACCCGCAGAAGCATCTGGTTCGTCGGCCTCCGAGTCATCTCCCAGATCAATGACCTCAGCAGCTTCCTCCAGAGGTTCCCGCCTCACGTCTGCAACAAAGGAAGAAGACCCGGTCAGGAGAAAGAAAGTAACTACCACCCCAGGAGAAGAACCTCGAGAGCAGTACCTGTCGACGTCAACTGCGTAAGAAAACACCGTTCGATGTTCTCCGGCGTCACCAGCTCCTCGGTTGACTGGCAGTTATCCAGCAGACGAGCGGCCTGCCGCTTCACGTGGGGAGGGAACTCCTCCTGGCGAGGGGGAAGATTCGGATGAAAAACCAGACATCTCCAAGACTCGTCCGTCGCCTCCGCCTTCACCCAGAAGAATTGGGTCTTCCACCCCTTGTGCGAGGAGTCCTTCGCTGCGAGTGAGATGCAACTCCTGTTCCTCCTCGCCTGGATAAAGTAGAAGCCCTTCCCCGCCGACGGGTGCACTTTCAACTCAAAAAAATAGTGAAAGAGGTCCAAGGAAGGAAAAATGTCGTGCTGACGATAGAGAATCCGAAAGGCGGAAAGAAGGAGATACGAGTTGGCCACCAACTGAATAGGCGCCAACCGAAAAAACTCGAGAAGCTTAAGTACAAAGGGCTCGAAGGGAAGGCGGAACCCACTCTTCCAAGCCAGAAGAAAAGTGCAAATGTGCCCCGTATGGCTGTCCAGACTCGTCTCATACGGGGCAGCGGCAGCAAAGCTGTACCTGAGAGGCAAGCGAAAACGATGCTCCAGCTTCCTCACCTCGGCTTCCCCCAACTCACTGCAATTGGGGACGGGCTCCCGCCTCACCTGCCCGATTTCCAAAGGCAGATCCGCCATCGAGCTGGAAGATGATCCCTCGCGCGAGCTCGAAGACTCCGGGGGGGAAGGAAGTTGCCGGACCGCCTCCGCGGTTACCCTCGCCAACTCCTCAAACGCCGCCGCAAGACTTTGCGTCTCCACTGTGCTCTCACGGCGCATCAAGGAGCCCCAGAAGCAAAGAAACTAAGGAAAGCCTAAAACCCTGAGAAGCCTAGAATGACGAACAGCGCCCAACGCCTATAAAACCCTGGAGGAAGGTGGCACGTCGTTCCGTGCTCTGAGAGAAGGGGGACCCCTTCATTTCAAATCCGTCAGGATCATCATTACGGGCCCAGGCGACCACTACACGTGGCTCCATAACGCCAACAGAATTCCACCCACCTGAGCCACGCCGGTCCAAAGCCTCAAAAACTACTCGACCGAGCCTCCATGGCTCGGGAGTAGGAGGGGGACAAGTGGAGAGGGGGATTTCTGCAGCCCACTCAAAGAGCAGCCCAACAAGACCCAACAGGGTCCAACGAGGCAAGCTCACCTGAGTGACAGCCCACAGGGCCCACTTAGGAAAGAAAAGCCCAATGAACAAACACTCGAGGAACCAACTCTCCCCGACGGCCCCTAGGCTCAGAGGGCCCGAGTAATGGTCAGGACACAAGGAGGGTCCGGCCCAAGCCATTTCCCCGCCCGGGGGAGACAGGCATTCGCCGACCTATCCAACTCCTCTTTTGCCGAGCTATGCTCATCGCCCGGACAGGGCTGGCGTTTCAGAAGCTCAGCCAGACCGGATATTATCCATTCGTGCTGCCATTAAGAGTCCCCAACGGACAGGGGAATCAAGAAGCCGCCGGACTTCGAGGCGATAACGTTCCCATGATAAGGCCATGAAAGCCCACGTTGAGGACGTAACTCCCGCCGGAAACCCCTCAGCTTGCAGGACTCCTGAAGGCGGCGTACTATTTAAACCAGGGATACCCTCCGGTGGAAGGTAAGGAGAGAAGGGGCCATTAAGGCACTCATACACCCAAACTCCTGAGCATAATCCGCTTCACCCCTCTGGTGGAGAGGAATCTCGCGCACTAGTTTTTCTCCTCCCCGTTATTGCTTCCACCACAGCTCTACTGACTTAACCATCGGAGGGTTTTTCCCCAGGGAAACCCCCTGGGCCCTCTGATACGTTTCCCTGTCTTGCAGTTCATCTTCTGGTGATCCACAGCCCGCTCAGGACACAGCGCGAGATTTCACCTCTTTAGAAAATATAAATAGCATCCGTGCAAAGAGACGCAAATTCTTTGGGCTAAAGAATTGGCGTCCATCTGAACGGACGTGAATTCCCAAAAAAAACTAAAAAAGGGAAAAGAAGATAAACAATGAACCGTAATGATAAAACGTTGATGATAATAAAAAGGATAACATAATAATTCAACGGCGTATTGTCCGGGGTACCTCCCCATTTACCATTGGCATCGAAAACATCAATGATGCCTATGTAAGTCATGCTTTGACCCCGGGGGTCGCCCCCATTATGGGAAAGCTTGACCTTGTACTCGGCCAATAACCCACTGATTTTTAACCGCCTTGATTGGGATTTAACCGAAATTATTTCACCTTCCAGATATTAAATTTGTCATACTTCGGCATTCATTTGTCCCAGTATTATATGTATACTTGGGATAATTTCAACCCAGACTCCCGTCCGAATATGAAATGGTCAATATGTGACCGACATGATTTTGAATACTATCTTGCACCCTAATGTAGGGGATCTTAATAATTTCAACCCAACTTTCATTCATTAATGAAAATTGATCTTTACGCCGTGGGGCCCCTTATCTTGGCGATTAATCAGAGGTTTTTTCCTCTCTGAGAGGATGTAATTAACGCCGTGACCTTTATGACATGGCGGGTCTCAGTCCCGACACGATACCCACAATCGTCTGTGTAACGACCCGAGAATCCAATTACCGGGAAGGCCCGATAACCCAAGACTCGAACCGCCGCCCATGAGCCGGGAGGGCTTGGAAGCGCTAAAAGGAGTGTGGAGGCACAAAGAAATAGGAAATAAGGCAGGATAATTCAACAATTAACAGAAATAAATAAACAACTACTGCTACAATAGAATCTAGTCCAACAGAAAGTATCGTCTAAAGTAGTAAAAATGAACCAAATGCCAAGTGAACACTCGACCCGGCGAGCTGGCAACTGAGAACCTCCACACCGCGCCCTCGAACCTCGAGGAAGAACCGCCACACCTCAAAAGCAGGGAATGAGTCTCCAAAATAGAGACTCAGCAGGGATCCCGCGGAACCCCAACCGGAAACAACGGCGGTAGCGGAAAGGAAGGCTACTACGACAGCAGGAACAGCGAACGGGTGGCCGGTCAAAACTCGGCACTACAGCTACTCCTACTGTACCAGAACCACACCCCGGACTCACGGTCGGGGGCTACCGAACTACACTAGTACCGCTTACCGAAGTGAAAACCCACGGCAACCATGCCGTAGAGGCCTATCTCCCAGAACATAGCCAACCTGGACACGCTGTCCAAAGTGCAACCCCGACCATCCGGTCGCAGGTACCGCACAACAAGACGCAACCTCGGTAAAGTCACTAGTACTAGTATCATGGCACGAAAACTGACACACGCGCCATGGCAAAACAACCGAAACTTAACGGTCAACCTGATCGAAAACCAGAAGGTCACAGTCACGGAAACTGACAGTCTGTCACTCTCGGCTCGACAGGAGTACCACCCACTAGAAGAACAGTCGGTAGCGTCCCCTGACGTCTTACACCGCCCCGCAGGCGAACTGCCTGACGTGGTAGCTCCTACGAAAGGCACGAACACCGCACAAGTAACCACAAACGAGTGACTAGCTGGGGTCACGCCTGTCGACGTGGGTCCAACCGCCCCCAACCATGTGTGCACACACAGATCGTGCGTCCCTTGTCTAGCCCTCTGACCGATTTTCCCCTCAGTCGGACTCTGGCTGCAAGACGTGGGGCCCGACGGAAATCGGTCCACAAACCATCTCTAAGGGTAGCCTCTCCACCACTCCCTGGTGGGACCACATGCGTGTAAGCAGGCAACGACTAGTGGAGGGTCACTGAGAGAGTAGACTCTCAACTCAACAGAAAACAACGTCCGAACCCGATGAAGTACGGGGACCGTCCCACGTACCAGTACCGTCGCACGGTGACCACAGTCGGAGAAGAAACGGGACTCACAGTCCACGGGCCGCATGCTCGTCAACGTAGAAACGTCAAAACACGGTTCCCAAGGCAACTCATAGGCCGCCAAACCAAATCCCACTCTCAGGGAAAGGCAGGAACTCTCCATCCCCAGGCTGACAACTGGACTCGCAGTCCAAGGCCACAAGCATGGCCCACGTGGAAAGCACAGAAACATGATTCCTGAGGAAACACACAAGCTACCACATCGATAACTGGACTCACAGTCCAAGGCCAAACACATGGCCCACTCGGGAATCATCTTCCAGGAAAACTCACGGCATGCAGGGGAGACCCCACCGCACCCCCACCGACACACGGTGACCCGGTAAAGCGTAACACTAAAGCCCGACACGCGAGAAGTCACCCGAACACTTAAACCCACGGGCACGCTAAACGAGAAAGTACAGTCCTCCCGACACCCTCAAAACACGGACACAGAATCTCACGGGTGTCTGGGGCACTCACAAGACCGCAAGTCGACCACTGGGTCACGACCGAGTCGACTAGGGACCGACACAACGTGAAACGATCGCGGATAACGCGAAAACTCATCTCGGCACCACACAGAGCCTGACGGTCGAAGCTTGGGCCGTCACAGTCTGTAACGGTCCAAGCCTCGACTGTCACAACCACTCTGACGCACCAACAAAGGGCCATCAGACGCTCGGTTCAAAGTTGAGTGTGACGCGCCTACCCTAGTGCGTCACAGTCTCTGACGCACCAGCCCTGGTGCGTCACAAAGTTGAGTGTGACGCGCCTACCCTGGTGCGTCACTGTCTCTGACGCGCCAGCCCTGGTGCGTCACAGTCTGTGACGCGCCAGCCCTGATGCGTCACAAGACAAGATGAAACCAACTGTGACGTGTCCCGCTCGGTGCGTCACAGGCTGTAACGGACCAACTTTGGTGCATTACAAGGTGGGTACGCGTCCGCTCTGACGCACCCACACAGGGGCGTTACAAGGCTGTGACGCACCAGCCTTGGTGCGTCACAGGCCTTGACCCCGAATGGCCAAAACCAACGAACGAAAGCCAACGGTCAGATCGTCCCTAATAGTCCAACCCAGGCGCGTCACAGCACCGTGGTGGTCTATCGTGGGTCGTTACAGATGGTATCAGAGCGGTGGTTATGGACGTACATAGGAATTCGAAATATTGCAGTGATCAGAGTCTGTGAGGTCCAGTACAGTCGGCAGCTGGCTTAGGGGTTTTGTGTTCGCTTTTCACCTAGTTTCTCGCTTGAGAGCTTGAGTGCGCTGTGTGGCGCTGTTAAGGTGGTTGCTGTCCGCGGCTTTCGTGCCAGCATGGGGTCTAAGGATCGAGGTCGAGAGCCTTCTCCCTCATCAGTGGTGGCCCTGGTTGTGCTGCGTTGGGCAGAGGTTGCTGGCAGGCGTGAGCTCGCGGTGCTGCGTTCGAGGAATCTGCAGCGTGGTCAGGTGGTTGGAGAGGATTGTTCGTGGTTAAGTGGCCGTGAGTGTGCTTCGAGGGAGTTGCTATCGATTTTGGCCACTCCAGCTTGAGGTTGTCCAGCCCCTGAGGTGTTCTGATCGAGAAGTGTGCTCGGGTGAGCGGAGGATCTTCTCAGTAAACTGTTGTTTCGTCGAGCCTGATGTTCTTGTCGTGCTCTGTGGCGTCAGAAATGACGTGTCGGTCCCGATTGTTCTACAGATTTTGAGGCAAGATTTGGCAGAGATGTCCTGGTAAGTCTTTGCTCCTGCGCTTCTGTCAGTGGATGGGTTGTGTTCGCCATGGAGTTGGCTTGAGATGTGAAGGCTCCACTGTGAGTTTGGGACTCGAGGATGAGCGTCGACGGTTGTCATTGTGGCTCGTGTTGCGGCTCTTGGTGCGGTGTGTTACAGTTCGAGGATTTGCAGCGGTGGTGCATCGAGAGATGTTGTGATTGTGGTCCGACGTGACACTCGTCGAGTGTGTCGGAGGAGCTGACCTGATGGGAGCGAAAGTTTTCCTTGGTGCTGGATGGTGCTATTTCCAACGTGCGTAAGGTTTGAGGTCAGGTCGAGCGTGGAGTTCTTCCATTGGTCGGAAGTGTGTTTGGTTTCTCCTTCGGTTGGAGAGACTGTGTTTGGCTAAGGTTCGTCATCTTGCATTGCGTGTTCGGATTGGTTGGCCTTATGTCCCATGAAGTTCGTGCGAGACGTGCTCCTTGTCTGGGCCAGGTGGTTGCCTATGAGAAGTTGTGCCCATTCCCTTGCCGTGAAAGGGTGTTGGCGCTTTTCTGGAAGGACGAGTGCTAGTTGGGCAGTGTTTTCGAGAATTTGTGGCTGTGTGCGCGGATCAGAGTGCGCAGCGGAAGCCTGGTGGGCCTGTGACCCACTGGTTCAGGATCGTAGCGTTGGTTGCTACGGGCGGATTCCTGAGTTTGCGTTGAGCATTGGTGATGAGGGCATCCCTTGCCCCTCCACATTTTCTCCGGACTCGGATTGTTCGTCGGCAAGCGCCACTATGTTAGTCATGTATTTCTGAGTCTAGTCATGTAATCTTCACATTTTCTTTGAGTCAATATCATGTAATTTTCCCTTTATTTGAGTCATGTACCTAGGTTGTTGAGTCATTTTCCTAAGTATTGAGTCATTATGTTGGTTTGATAGGTTAATGGGCCCAATTCATTGGGCTAGGCCCAGGGGCGCCCCTCCCTTAGACTGTTTGGTCATTAGTTAGTTTGTCAGGGTCAGTTTGATCTTAGGAAAAGTGTGGAGTCTATAAATAGCCCCACCCCTCTCTCATTTGTAAGAACTAATGCATGAATATTGAATTCCAGAAAAACTCCAAATCCCTCTAGCTTCCTCTCTCAATATCTCTCTCTCTCTTTATCCCTCTCTCTCTCTCTAAGGGGTCCCCCCCTCTCTCTCTATCTCCCTCCACCCCAATTTTCGGAATTTTCTCTCTCCTCCCCATTCACCCCTCATTAAGACCTCTCCCCTTCCCCATACACTCATTTAACTCCCCCCCCCCCAACCCAAGGTGGCATCCTCCAATCCACACCCCACCTCCCAACCCCCAACTACCCAACACCACTTCCTAAGCACCCCTTCCTCTCCCCAAGGTTGAAGGGGCTCTTCCCTAAGCCCAAATTCGAATTTCCCTCCCCTTGGGCTGTGCCCTTTCATCTCCCCCCACCCCCAAGCTCCCAAATTCGCCCCCCACCTCCCCCTTGGTCAAACCAAGTTCACCCCCCCTCCCCCTTGCTCTCCCCTTGCACATCTCCTCATTCTATCTCTGTTTCAGGCAATAGAGTTGCAGCGACTTGCAGAGGCAGCCACGACCGTCCCTCACAGATTCAGGTGACAAGGCCTACATTGCTGGAATCGCCTGCGAGTTAGCTTTCCAACAAAGGTGGTCTCGCCAGCTTCTGAGGTCGGAGCTGTCCGTAGGAGCCGATCTCCCTCGACTGCACAGAAGACCCCAGGCAGAGAGCCAGAGCGAGAGTGGAAGCTCGGCCACGGCGAACCTTTTGGGATTCAGAACAACTGTTCTTCAGCAAAATTCTTCCCTCTCAAGTCCTCTTTCATCCTCAAGAAGCAGAGCTGCATTTGGACATCGGCATCTCAAGTTACAAATTTTCTACTCCAAGTGTGTCAGGTCCATTTACAAGAGCCAGAACTAACACCCCTCTACTCATCTGATCGTCCCGGTCTTCTCCGACATCTTCCAACCTCGCCGTCAGTGCCGACAGAAAGAAGACTCGACCACGGTTCCAACGGTTCAGGTCTCGCCTCAATCAGAGCTTGGTAGTGATCGTGGCACCCTCTGCAACCAGCCACATTGTTCTGCACCAGACAGAGGCAGAACCAATCAGTCCGGTTCCAGACTCTGCCCCGGCCAGCAACTACTGTACCAGGCTCAGCAAAAATTCAGAGATCATCCTTGGTCCGTTAGCAAGCTTTTGGCGCAAGTCTCATCAGGTTCTGAGCTCGGTGGAATTTTTGGCAGCGTCAACATCGACCCCCTATCCAGAAATACAGAAGAAAGGCAGAACCGGCGGAGCTCGGAAAGTCGGTCCTCTTTGCATAATTCCCCACCCCGCTTGGCCGGCTGAAGGCCCCTCCCTGCGTGGAGGTAGTTTTGGCTGTAATTCACTTAATCCCCACCCCGAGATCCCCCCCTTGCATGGGGTGTAGTTCATGTCATTATTAAGTCGCAGGTTTGAAGCTTCAATCGACGCGGCGTGCGGGTGCATACCCTCGCCTCCCCGCTCGCCCCCGTCTCCGGCCGGAGTCGGCGTCTTCACGCCGGCTAGGTGAGCTCCTGAACATCCCTCATTACTGTAATGGACTTGCTTAGCTTAGTATTGCTTTAGTTACTCGTCGGCGGAATGAGAGTGTCCGATTTAAATTGCCACCAAATTGAGTGACCACCGCGGGCGAGTTGTGAGAGCATCCACTTAACCCACGCCCTTGGTGTGTTGGCCGCCCATGATTTGGGCATCCTAGGCCCATTTGGGGTTCTTCCCAAGCTAGCCAACCACTGGAGCCTAAAGGTCCCGCCTCGGACCCTCTCCAACATCGCCTAGTCGCCATCGGGTACTAGTGTGCGCCATACGGGTGAGCTCGCTAGTGTGAGTCCGCTGCTCAAACTTGAATGCTTGCAAAATAGGTCCATAGGTGGTGTTACATCAAGTGGTATCAGAGCAAGTTCACAACTTGTCTCTATCAAGTTGGTCCTAGGGCGTGTCTATGCATTTAGAGTCTTCGGTTGCATCTCTTTTGTCCACTAGCATGGCTACTTCATGTAAGTCACATCTATCTCACTCGGCCCTCCGCAAAGGTCCGATTGACACCCCTTTGGGCATAGTCCTATTTGAGGACCTTATCTTTAATGGATACCACCCTAGTGCATATTTAGAGTGGGAGGAAAACATGGACAAATACTTTAAGAGGAATCCAATGACTGAACCCATGAGAATCTACCTTGCCAAGAGTCGACTTGTGTACCATGCCGAGGATAGGTGGAAGTTCATTGAACAATTTAGGAGGGTTATGAGGCTAGAGCCTATTAACACATGGGAGAACATGAAAGCCGAACTTAGGAAAGTCTACACTCCCCGACCTCCTCCCTCCTACCCGGGTTACCAAAACTCGAGGGGCACTCCCACTCCTCCAACCCCACCCGTCCAAACCCTTACCACTAGAACCCAAGTGTCCAAGGCCTCCACCTCCCCACCTAACCCCATGAGGGCCCCCACACCCCAACCAAAACCCCCTTCCCTAACCTACACTAGTCAAGCCCCTTTAGCCCCCACTTCCACCCCAAACGATCCCAAGGGCAAGAGACCCCTAACCGACCCAATTCCCTCCATGATGACCACCACTCATCCAACCCTCACCATTCAAAACCAAGTGGACACCGTGTCCACCCCTCCACCTAGGCCCATAATGGCCACCACCCCCAAACCGAAAACCCCTCACCAAACCCGTACCCCACAAGCCCCCTTGACCACCACCCCAAACCCACCATCGTCCCCAAAAAGGGACACATCTCCCAAAACAAATCAACCCAAAACCCCTCACCCAACCCACCTCCCACTTCCTACACCAATCTTTCCCCAACCTAGGCCTCCTCTACTTTCCCTTCCTATCCCAACCCAAGCCCATGCTTGTTCACCACCCCGGGTGTGTCATACGCTAGCTATCACCAAACCACCCATCATAGATCCCCCTACTCCATTAGCAATAGAAGTTGCTACCCACACACCTATCCAAGTGGAGAAGGATGCCCATCCGAATCCACCTCCCAACAAAGAGGAAATCCAAAGGCCAAACAACTCACACACCTCTAGCCTAGCTCCTCTAGAGACACCCAACCTCACCATAGATAAGTCCATACTCCAATGGCTCAAGAAAGGTCTCACCATTCCTAGTTCACAACCATGCCACCTACCCATGGGATATCAATCCCAAATCATTCCCATTCAGCCACATGTCACTTATCAAACTTCCTATTGTGTGGAAGATTTGGGAAACTTAGTGAACTACCTACATTGGCAAATTCACTTGACCAATATGCTAGCCATGAGGCCGTCCATGACTAACACCATTAGCCTAGCATATCCAACTATTGGCTCCATCACTTCCATCTACACTAATGGCCAAGTTACTAGTGAGATCATCCTCCTTCTTCCCATGGAGGAAGAACCTATCCTAGTCCACTCCCCAACCATTGAGATCCCAAGTGCTTTGATCGGCCAACCCATTAGCAACCTTGGCCCACTTATTGAGGAGGATGACTCACCATTCGAGGATCTTGAGGACATGGAGTACCCCTATCTAGGTGACCCTTACCATGATCCCTTCGACCCTTTCCTATGGGAACCTAGATCTCCATGTGACCCACTTACCTTATTCACCACCCACCTTACCCTACCCTTACCACCCATGATGAACCAAACCCCTCCCTTCCTAGACTCGGGTTACACCATGGGAGCCTTGACCTTCGGCAACATACACCTTGGGATTGATGAGTTGCCCCACTCCATGATTTTCCCCTTCTTAGATCCCTTTGATCCATACGAGTGGAAGCTCAAGGGCCACCCCATACCCATGCACATAGAAGTCATCTCTAGGATAGGAGTGCATAAGTCTTGGCACCACACACCACTTGGCATGATTAGAAAGACGGGTCCATTCATTCACATCACCCACATGTCAAGTAGGAAGCATGAGTGGTCCCTATTTGGGTGTAACGGTCCTCCCCAATTCACCATTGGTCTTATGTATGCTAGGAGCCTACATGGGTGTCCGGGTCCTCCAACATTCATCACACTCACTTGTAAGAGGGACACCTATGGATGCCCCGGTCCTCCCAAATCCTTCAAAATCTTCATAACATCAATGCATGATAGGTCTATATGTGGTTGTCCTGGACCACCTTTTCATACCATACATTGTCAACTCACATTGCATCATAGTGCATGGCATATGCATTCAAGCAAGTATCAAGCAACAAGCGGTGGGATTCACAAGAAGCGAGCACAAACTCCTAAGCACCACTTTGAGTTCCAAGTTGATAACTTGGCGATGATGGCTTTGGAGTGGCTCTACTTTAGGGTCACCTCCAAATTGAGGGCACGAGGACTTGGACCTTGCCAAGTTCCGAGTGGCTTTGGCAACCCGGCTTATGGGTTGAACTTTCAAAAGGGTTTTGGGATTCTCCCCATTTCTCATGTGGCGGATCCAGCACCCTCTAAGGGCACCGCGGTGGATCCTAGTGAGTGCCTCGAGCTTACACCTACCCTTGTGAGAGACACCCTCGGAGTGCCACCACAAATAGCCTGAGAGCCCGACGTGAGCACACAGCGGCAATACTAGGCAAGCAAGATCCCATCGCCAGCATGAGGGTATGACCGAGCCACTTTGTCGAGCTGAAGCGCCGTTCCCCGACTATGGTCGCGGGTTGAGTATGGAGATCGTGGATCGCCCAGAGCCGCAGTTCGATATACTACTTCCCTGGTGGACCCATACTCGACGGGGTCGAGTTTTCCCCACCCCGGGGGTATGATGAGGGCATCCCTTGCCCCTCCACATTTTCTCCGGACTCGGATTGTTCGTCGGCAAGCGCCACTATGTTAGTCATGTATTTCTGAGTCTAGTCATGTAATCTTCACATTTTCTTTGAGTCAATATCATGTAATTTTCCCTTTATTTGAGTCATGTACCTAGGTTGTTGAGTCATTTTCCTAAGTATTGAGTCATTATGTTGGTTTGATAGGTTAATGGGCCCAATTCATTGGGCTAGGCCCAGGGGCGCCCCTCCCTTAGACTGTTTGGTCATTAGTTAGTTTGTCAGGGTCAGTTTTATCTTAGGAAAAGTGTGGAGTCTATAAATAGCCCCACCCCTCTCTCATTTGTAAGAACTAATGCATGAATATTGAATTCCAGAAAAACTCCAAATCCCTCTAGCTTCCTCTCTCAATATCTCTCTCTCTCTTTATCCCTCTCTCTCTCTCTAAGGGGTCCCCCCTCTCTCTCTCTCTCCCTCCACCCCAATTTTGGAATTTTCTCTCTCCTCACCATTCACCCCTCATTAAGACCTCTCCCCTTCCCCATACACTCATTTAACTCCCCCCCCAACCCAAGGTGGCATCCTCCAATCCACACCCCACCTCCCAACCCCCAACTACCCAACACCACTTCCTAAGCACCCCTTCCTCTCCCCAAGGTTGAAGGGGCTCTTCCCTAAGCCCAAATTCGAATTTCCCTCCCCTTGGGCTGTGCCCTTTCATCTCCCCCCCCCCCCCAAGCTCCCAAATTCGCCCCCCACCTCCCCCTTGGTCAAACCAAGTTCACCCCCCCTCCCCCTTGCTCTCCCCTTGCACATCTCCTCATTCTATCTCTGTTTCAGGCAGTCAGAGTTGCAGCGACTTGCAGAGGCAGCCACGACCGTCCCTCACAGATTCAGGTGACAAGGCCTACATTTCTGGAATCTTCTGCGAGTTAGCTTTCCAACAAAGGTGGTCTCGCCAGCTTCCGAGGTCGGAGCTGTCCGTAGGAGCCGATCTCCCTCGACTGCGCAGAAGACCCCAGGCAGAGAGCCAGAGCGAGAGTGGAAGCTCGGCCACGGCGAACCTTTTGGGATTCAGAACAAGTGTTCTTCAGAAAAATTCTTCCCTCTCAAGTCCTCTTTCATCCTCAAGAAGCAGAGCTGCATTTGGACATCGGCATCTCAAGTTACAAATTTTCTACTCCAAGTGTGTCAGGTCAGTTTACAGGAGCCAGAACCGACACCCCTCTACTCATCTGATCGTCTCGGTCTTCTCCGACATCTGCCGACCTCGCCGTTGGTGCCGACAGAAAGAAGACTCGACCACGGTTCCAACGGTTCAGGTCTCGCCTCAATCAGAGCTTGGTAGTGATCGTGGCACCCTCTGCAACCAGCCACATTGTTCTGCACCAGACAGAGGCAGAACCAATCAGTCCGGTTCCAGACTCTGCCCCGGCCAGCAACTACTGTACCAGGCTCAGAAAAAATTCAGAGATCATCCTTGGTCCGTTAGCAAGCTTTTGGCACAAGTCTCATCAGGTTCTGAGCTCGGTGGAATTTTTGGCAGCGTCAACATCGACCCTCTGTCCAGAAATACAGAAGAAAGGCAGAACCGGCGGAGCTCGAAAGTCGGTCCTCTTTGCATAATTCCCCACCCCGCTTGGCCGGCTGAAGGCCCCTCCCTGCGTGGAGGTAGTTTTGGCTGTAATTCACTTAATCCCCACCCCGAGATCCCCCCCTTGCATGGGGTGTAGTTCATGTCATTATTAAGTCGCAGGTTTGAAGCTTCAATCGACGCGGCGTGCGGGTGCATACCCTCGCCTCCCCGCTCGCCCCCGTCTCCGGCCGGAGTCGGCGTCTTCACGCCGGCTAGGTGAGCTCCTGAACATCCCTCATTGCTGTAATGGACTTGCTTAGCTTAGTATTGCTTTAGTTACTCCGTCGGCGGAATGAGAGTGTCCGATTTAAATTGCCACCAAATTGAGTGACCACCGCGGGCGAGTTGTGAGAGCATCCACTTAACCCACACCCTTGGTGTGTTGGCCGCCCATGATTTGGGCATCCTAGGCCCATTTGGGGTTCTTCCCAAGCTAGCCAACCACTGGAGCCTAAAGGTCCCGCCTCGGACCCTCTCCAACATCGCCTAGTCGCCATCGGGTACTAGTGTGCGCCATACGGGTGAGCTCGCTAGTGTGAGTCCGCTGCTCAAACTTGAATGCTTGCAAACTAGGTCCATAGGTAGTGTTACATCAATTGGAGGATTGGTTCCTCTGTGTGAAATGTGTTGTTGCCATGCCGTTGCCCGAGATATCGTGGTTCTTGGCACTAGCAAGATGGAGTGTTGGGGAATATGTTGGCAAGTGTGCCGCATGAGTACCATGTTCTTGTGATGGAAGCCGTGTCAAGCGTCAGTGTTGGACCTAGATTAGGTTGTTGAGGATGTCGCCTGATGGAGGTTGAGGATTTGATGAGACCAGACGGAAGAGTGGCGCCTGTGGGCGGAGGCCTTTGAGTGAGATTGGCGTCGGAATGGTGGTCCTTGACGGGACGTTGGTGTCGCAATGGTTATCCCTGGTTTGGTGACCAGTGTGGGATGGTTCCCCTGTGAGTCTGAGTCGAGTGAGGTGATGACTGAAGACACCAAGATCTTGTCATTTGGTTTCATCGTGCTCCCCAAGAGGGTCGAGTTGGCGCGATGATCGAGATCGGATGCAGTGTCCGAGAGGCGTTTAGCCCGAGGGTGGTAATTGTCTGTGTGTGAGTCAGCGGATGGCCTGATGTGAGTTGGATTGTACCTGTTGGGCCGATGGAGGTTTCCGTTGACGTGTATCTGGTGACCAGAGGATGGTCGTTCACAGATAGAAGATGCTGGTTGTTGGGCCTCGAGCGTGGCGAGAGCCGTGTGCCAGCGAGGCCTTGGGTGGCTGATCATGAGGTGTGCCTTTCCGGACGGGATCTGGGCTTTGTCAAAGTTTGTCCTCTGACAGAGTTGGCACAGTGATATGTCTAGCTTTCAGCTTGCCATGTGTGGGGTGTTTCTTGGTGCTGAGCCGATGTTCTGGTTGCGGTCTGTTGAGATGGCTGCTTGAGTTGGTGGAGGCTCTATTTTGGTTGTTCCCTTGAGGAGGGTGTGCGACCTGTCAGCTGGTTGTGAAGCTGATGTGCGATTTGTCTGCCGACCATAGGATGAATCGGTAGCTATTTTCTCGTGCGAGGGTTGTATCTCCTCGGTGAGTGAGATTGTGGCAGTGGTGCCGTGTTTGGTTTTCGTGGTGTCTGAGGTGATGCCGGACTGTGTCCTCTGGTATACGCCTGCTCTGATGGCCGGTGTGCTCGGAGCATGGAGGGAGGTGTTGTTTATGTTTAAGTCTGGCTGCGTCCCTCAGGATTGGTGTTTTGGTGAGAATCGAGATTTTCTGTGATGGGGCTCTGACAGCGTTGTCAGTTGGTTCAGTGTTCTTCCCCTGTGACTTCGTGCTGGGTCCTGAATTTTGAGGATGAAATTCCTTTAAGGGGGGAGGGATGTAATGCCCTGGGTTCTGAGGATCCTTCTTCTCGGGTCCCAGATCTACGTTTCTGGTGAATCTCGCTCTGTTGTGTCTGAAATGATGTTTCGGACATCTTTCGTGTTCGGATCGGCGTGATCCGAAGCTTTTTTGGAGGCCCGGAGTGCGTCCGCGGCTTTTCCGCGTGTGTTTTTCTATTCTCGGTGTGTGTTTCGGTAATTCCTTCGGAATATCGTTGCGGGTGAACCGGGTCGTTCACCTGGGCATGGGTGGTACCATCGCGATCGGTGCGTTTCGAGGATCGTGAGGGTGTGATTTTCTATTTTTTGATATTTTCCAGAATTTTTGGATTTTCCTATATAAACCCCCTCCCTTTTTTTCTCTCTCTCCCCTCTCATTTCTCTCTTCTCTCCCTCTCTCTTCTCACGCTCTCTCCTCTCTCCCTCTCTCTCCGACGGCCGACGGGGTGCAGTGCGGGCGAGGCGAGGACGGCGCGGGCGAGGCACGGGCGAGGATGGATGAGGATCGAGGCGGTGGAGGCGCGGTGAAGCTCGGCCGTGGGTTCGTGGAACAGCGAGGCTTCAACGACGTTTTCTTCCCGGATCGGCGAGCTCGGGTCGTGAAATCTTGGGTGGAGGTAGGGAGATGGACCCCCAGCTCATGCTCTTTCCTTTCCATGAGTTTCGTAGGCCGTGGTGACCCAAGCGGGCTAATCAGAGTGATTTGGGGAAAACTCCATGTTTTGGGGTTGTGAGCCGATCTCTCGTTTTACGACGTTTTTGGCCAATCTAGGGGTTTAGATGCATGCCTAGGGGCTTGAGGATGGATTCCCCTTTGTTTCCCCATCACTCGGGGGTGATCGGGGTGCGGATCATATTTTTGGGTTGTTTCCCGCCATTTCGCTCTCGTACGGGTGTGATGGTCCTTCCAAAGACCGTCACAGCCACCATTCCGACGTAAATCTAACTCAAAGGCCTCCGCCCACAGGCATCACTCTTCTGTCTGGTCTCATCAAATCCTCAACCTCCATCAGGCGACATCCTCAACAACCTCATCCAGGTCCAACACCGACGCCTCACACGGCTTCCATCACAGGAACAGGGTACTCATGCGGCACACTTGCCAACATATTCCCCTACACTCCATGCTGCTAGTGCCAAGAACCACGATATCTCGGGCAACGGCAAGGCAAAAACACGTTTCACACAGAGGAACCAATCCTCCTATGCTCAACGCAAACTCAGGAATACGCCTGTAGCAACCAACGCAACGATCCTGAACCAGTGGGTCATAAGCCCACCAGGCTTCCGCAGCGCACTCTGATCCGCGCGCACAGCCAAAAATTCTCAGTAACACCGCCCAACCAGCACTCGTCCTTTCGAAAAAGCGCCAACACCCTTTCACGACAAGGGAATGGGCACAACTTCTCATAGGCAACCACCTGGCCAAGACAAGGAGCATGTCTCGTACAGACTTCATGGCACACAAGGCCAACCAATCCGAACACGTAATGCAAGATGACGAACCTTAGCCAAACACAGTCTCTCCAACTGAAGGAGAAACCAAACGCACTTCCGACCAACGGAAGAACTCCACGCTCGACCTGACCTCAAACCTTGCGCACGCTGGAAACCGCACCATCCAGCACCAAGGAAAATCATCGCTCCCATCAGGTCAGCGCCTCCAAAACACTTGGCGAGTGTCACGTCAGAACATAATCACAGCATCTCTTGATTCACCACCGCTGCAATTCCTCGAACTGCAACACACCGCACCAAGAGCCGCAACACGAGCCACAACGACAACCGTCGACGCTCATCCTCGAGTCCCGAACTCACCGTGGAGCCTTCACATCTCAAGACAACTCCAGGGCGAACACAACCCATCCACTGACAGAAGCGCAGGAGCAAAGACTTACCGGGACCTCTATGCCAAATCCTGCTTTGAAATCCGCAGAACAATCGGGACCGACACGTCATTTCTGACGCCACAGAGCACGACAAGAATATCAGGCTCGACGAAACAGCAGCTCACTGAGAAGATCCTCCACCCGAGTACACTTCTCAATCATAATACCTCTGGGGCTGGACAACCTCAAGCTGGAGTGGCCAAAACCGATAGCAGCTCCCTCGAAGCACGCTCACAGCCACTTAACCCCGAACGATACTCTCCAGCCACCTAACCACGCTATAGATTCCTCGAACGCAGCACCGCGAGCTCATGCCTGCCAGTAACCTCTGCCCAACGCAGCACAACCAGGGCCACCACTGATGAGGGAGAAGGCTCTCGACCTCGATCCTTAGACCCCATGCTGGCACGAAAGTCACAGACAGCAACCACCTTCACAGCGCCACGCATCGCACTCAAGCTCTCAAGCGAGAAACTAGGCAGAAAGCGAACACAAAACCCCTAAGCTAGCTGCCGACCGTACTGGACCTCACGGACTCTGATCACTATAACATTTTGAATTCCTATGTACGTCCACAACCACCGCTCTGATACAATTTGTAACGACCCGAGAATCTAATTACCGGGAAGGCCCGATAACCCGAGACTCGAACCGCCGCCCACGAGCCGGGAGGGCTCGGAAGGGCTAAAAGGAGTGTGGAGGCACAAAGAAATAGGAAATAAGGCAGGACAATTCAATAATTAACAAAAATAAATAAACAACTACTGCTACAACAGAGTCCAGTCCCACATAAAGTATAGTCTAAAGCAGTAAAAACGTACCATATGCCAAGTGAACACTCGGCCCGGCGAGCTGGCAACTGAGAACCTCCGCACCGCGCCCTCGAACCTCGAGGAAGAACCGTCACACCTCAAAAGCAGGGAATGAGTCTCCAAAACAGAGACTCGGCAGGGATCCCGCGGAACCCCAACCGGAAACAACGGCGGTAGCGGAAAGGAAGGCTACTACGACAGCAGGAACAGCGAACGGGTGGCCGGTCAAAACTCGGCACTACAGCTACTCCTACTGTACCAGAACCACACCCCGGACTCCCGGTCGGGGGCTACCGAACTACACTAGTACTGCTTACCGAAGTGAAAACCCACGGTAACCATTCCGTAGAGGCCTGTCTCCCAGAACACGGTCAACCTGGACATGCTATCCAAAGTGCAACCCCGACCATCCGGTCGCGGGTATCGCACAACAAGATGCAACCTCGGTAAAGTCGCTAGCACTAGTCTCGCGGCGTGAAAATCGACACACGCGCCATTGCGAAACAACTGAACCTCAACGGTCAACTCGACCGAAAACCCGAAGGTCAAAGTCACAGAAACTGACAGTCTGTCACTCTCGGCTTGACAGGAGTACCTCCCACTAGAAGCACAGTCGATAGCATCCCCTGACGTCTTACACCGCCCCACAGGTGAACTGCCTGACGTGGTAGCTTTTACCAAAGGCACGAACACCGCACAAGTAACCATAAACGAGTGACTACCTGGGGTCACGTTCGTCGACGTGGGTCCAACCGCCCCCAACCACGTGTGCACTCACAGATTGCGCGTCCCTGGTCTGGCCCTCTGACCGGTTTTCCCCTCAGTCGGACTCTAGCTACAAGACGTCGGGCCCGACAGAAACCGTCCACAAACCGTCTCTAAGGGTAGCCTCTCCACCACTCCCTGGTGGGACCACACGCGTGTAAGCAGGCTACGACTAGTGGAGGGTCACTGATAGAGTAGAGTCTCAACTCAACGGAAAATAATGTCCGAACCCAACGAAGTACGGGGACCGTCCCACGTACCAGCACCATCGCACGGTGACCACAGTCGGAGAAGAAACGTGACTCACAGTCCATGGGCCGCACGCTCGGCCACGCAGAAAAGCTAAAACATGATTCCCAAGGCAGCTCATAGGCCTCCGAACCAAATCCCACTCTCAGGGAAAGGCGAGAACTCTCCATCCCCAGGCTGGTAACTAGACTCGCAGTCCAAGGCCACAAGCATGGCCCACGCGGAAAGCACAGAAGCATGATTCCCGAGGCAACACACAAGCTACCACGCCGATAACTGGACTCACAGTCCAAGGCCAAACACATGACCCACTCGGGAATCATCTTCCAGGAAAACTCACGGCATGCGGGGGAGACCCCACCGCACCCCCACCGACACACGGTGACTCAGTCAAGCGTAACACGAAAGCCCGACACGCGAGAAGTCACCCGGACTCTCAAAGCCACGGGCATGCTAAACGAGAAAGCACGGTCCTCCCGACACCCTCAAAACACGGACACAGAATCTCACAGGTGTCTGGGGCACTCACAAGACCGCAAGTCGACCACTGGGTCACGGCCGAGTTGACTAGGGACCGACACAACGCGAAACGATCGCGGAGAACGTGAAAACTCATCTCGGCACCACACAGAGCCTGACGGTCTAAGCTTGGGCCGTCACAGTCTGTAACAGTCCAAGCCTCGACCGTCACAACCACTCTGACGCACCAACAAAGGGCCGTCAGACGCTCGGTGCAAAGTTGAGTGTGATGCGCCTACCTTGGTGCGTCACAGTCTCTGACGCGCCAGCCCTGATCCGTCACAAGACAAGATGAAACCAACTGTGACGCGTCCCGCTCGATGCATCACAGGCTGTAACGGACCAACTCTGGTGCGTTACAAGGTGGGTACGCGTCCGCTCTGACGCACCCACACAGGGGTGTTACAACACTGTGACGCGCCAGCCTTGGTGCATCACAGGCCTTGACCCCAAACGGTCAAAACCAACGAATGCAAGTCAACGGTCAGATCGTCCCTAGCTGTCCAACCCAAGCGCGTCACAGTGCCGTGGCGGTCTATCGTGGGACCGTCACACCCACAGACCACCAAAAGGCTAAACGGGCCTTGTGACGCACCCCCCCTGGGGCGTCACAGGCTGTGACGGTCTCTGGAAGGACCGTCACACCCGACCGAGAGCGAAACGGAGGGAAACAACCCAAAAATCCGATCCACGCCCCGATCACCCCCGGGTGATGGGGAAACAAAGGGGAATCCATCCCCAAGCCCCTAGGCATGCATCTAAACCCCTGGATCAGCCAAAAACACCGTAAAACGAGATATCGGCTCACAACCCCAAAACATGGAGTTTTCCCCAAATCGCCCCGATTAGCCTGCTCAGCTCACCACGGCCTACGAAACTCGTGGAAAGGAAAGAGCACGAGCTGGGGGGCTATCTCCCTACCTCCACCGAAGATTTCGTGCCCCGAGCTCGCCGATCCGCAAAGAAAACGTCGTTGAAGCCTCGCCGTTCCACGAACCCACGGCCGAGCTTCACCGCCCCTCCACCGCCTCGATCCTCATCCATCCTCTCCCGCGCCGTCCCCGCCTCGCCCGCACTCAACCCCGTCGGCCGTCGGAGAGAGAGGGAGAGAGGAGAGAGCATGAGAAGAGAGAGGGAGATAAGAGAGAAATGAGAGGGGAGAGAGAGAGGAAAAAAGGGAGGGGGTTTATATAGGAAAATTCGGAAATTTTGGAAAATACCGAAAAATAGAAAATCACACCCTCGTGATCCTTGGAACACACCGATCACGATGGTACCACCCATGCCCAGGTGAACGACCCGGTTTACTCACAACGAGGTTCCGAAGGAATTACCGAAACACAAACCGAGAACTAGAAAACACACGCGAAAAAGCCGCGGACGCGCTCCGGGCCTCCGTAATAGCTTTGGATCGCGCCGATCCGAACATGAAAGATGTCCGAAACATCATTTCGGACACAACGGAGCTAGATTCACAGAAAACACACATCCGGGACCCGAGAAGAAGGATCCGCAGAACCCGGGCCATTACAATCTGGTTAGTCAGACGGAGCGCACCGCAGGTTTTAGACCACTCCAGTCTCAAAGCCTGAACACATTGTCACTTAGGTGACTGGCACGCCCTTGCACTAGATAAACCGATAAAAGATAAAATGATATCCCAAATGATAAAAAGTGCATCCTCAAGCAGTCGCTTCATAGGAGCGTTCCAGGGAGCGTACTCCGTCTCCCACGCCCGCCAGTAGCGGTAAGCAGAATATTATGGCTGATAGATGTATGCTTTCTTTCTCCCGTTGTTTCTTCTTCTGTGGGATTCACTTGTGCTTTAGTTGATTTAGGAGAGGCAATACAGTCATTAAGTCTGGCAGCACTGGCCGCTACAGTAGTGGTAGAGAAGCACAAGAAGGTGGCTATGGAATCCACTCCTACATTGGTTCGATGTACCTCTGGGAATTTGACAGCTGCGGGTGTCAGGAAGAATCTTTCTGCGGCCGCCTTAGGAGGTTCCATTTCCACACCGGCAGCGAAGGAGCCGGTTGCTGTTTCTTCATAGAGCTCTTCTTCTTCGAGCGAGCCGGTTGATTATGGGTACTCCTCGGATGTGACCTCTTCCGACAGCAGAGAGTTTCCCCGACAGTGGTTGATAGGAGGCAAAGAGGCACCGGAGGTTATGGAATCAGGGCCAGGCTCACCCAACATAGAGAGCACATTGTGCGAAGCCGGCCTCTTCAGCAATGATACATCAATTTCTATGCCGTCACCTAGCATTTCCTCCAGCTCTTCCTAAAGAGGCGTAATCTCGCGCTGATCCTGAGCCGTGAGATCCGGGAAGAATCTTTTGAGCACGGTCACCACGTCTGTATGAATCTGCAAGGCAAGAAACGGATCAGAGGTGCCCAGGGGGAGATTCCTGGGGTAAACCCTCCGATGCTTAAGTCAGCAAGTGCGATAGAGCGTAAAGGCGAAGAGAGAGGGTAGGAGAAAGAGGGCGCGAGATTATTCTCCACCAAAAAGTGTGGTGGTTTTCTCTCAGGACCATTGCCTTACATTCTCGGAGGGTTTCCCTAGGGTTTATATAGCAATCTGTTTAACGTAATAGTCCAGGGAGCTGAGGGGGCTTCGAGGGGGTTACATCCATGTAGTGGGCTCCTTTATGGCACGAGGACTTTTGCCCTCCCCTACCCTTTGGGGTTCCTTGCTCCTTCTGGATGCGTAACGGACGCCAGGATGAGCTTCCGACAGTCGGCCCGAGCCAGAGGCGATCGTTCGGGATTTTGTCCCGAGTGATGAGTGTATAGCTCAGTTAGGCCACATCGGGTCCCCGCAGGGGATCTCTCGATCGTTCTGTCGCTCAGACTTCAGGACCTGAGGGCCGCCTAGGAAGTGCTGCTCCGAGTGAATTTTTGGACTTGAAGTAAGTGGGCCCAAAATGGGGCTGTCACTTTGGGGAGCTGGGCCTAGTTTGGTCAAATTGGACCTAGTTGGGCCGTGCTCTCGGATGGTTGATTTTCCTCTTCTCCACTTGTCCCCCTCCTACTCCCAAGCCAAGATTGGGCTCGGATGAGTAGTAGTTATGGGGATGATGTTGGTGGCTCGGTTGGAGTGGGAAATTATCTCCGATCAGGGGCCACTTAATGCGGCTGTCCTGGGAGTTTGCCTGTAATAATGACTTCTTTTGAGTCGATGCGAGGAACCCCCTCCTTGGGTTCTGGAACGTCGCGCCGTTTCCCGCCAAGTCTACGGGGAGATAAATATTTCACGTGCTTGCGTTACATTTGTTTAGAGTTTTCTTTTTCCATCGCATCAGTATCTCGGACGGGCTCATGCGTCACGAGAGAGATAAGGAAGAACAGCGTCTAGCGGAGGCCTTTGTGGAGCTAGCGGAGATTACGGCGGCGGTGATTCGCCAACTTCCACCTTCTCCAGAATCGTCCGATTCGGCACTTTCTCCCTCTTCTTCCAATTCCTCTCTTTCTTCAATGGCGGAGCAACATCCTTCGTCCGAGATGCGCGAGGCTGGGCCTGGCACGGGGAGTTTGGTGCCACAGCCCGAGCATCCTATGTGCAGTGAGCTGGGTGAGGCCGAAGTAAGTAGGATGGAGAAGCGGTATGGGCTGCCGTGGAAGTATTTCTTCTCTCCGCCGCAGCCTCATGAATCCAGCTTGTCTTATCGTCTGGGCCTCTTCTGTACTTTTCTTTTGGCTTGGAAGAGTGGGTTCCGCCTCCCTCTTCACCATTTTGTTGTGTGGCTGCTTCAGTTTCACCGACTCGCTCCTGTCTAGTTGGTCTCCAACTCGTATACTTTTATCTTTTCTTTCATCTTTCTCTGTCGCTCGTGCGGGCTCCGCACTTCTTTGGAGCTTTTCAATTCTTTCTTCGAGTTGAAGGAGCAGACCCATCGGGTAAAAGTTTCTTCTACCTTCAGGCGAGGAGGGGAAGGAGCTGCATGTCTCTTTCCGCCAAAGATTCTTCTCACAAGGGGTGGAAGACCCATTTTTTTTGGGTGGGTTCATCTGTGGAGGACACCCCTTGGGATTTCCCAACGGCGGTTAATTTCCATCCGTCCATTCCTCCAAAGCAGGCGGCGATTTCTCTGGAACTGGAGGAGGAGATTAGGGTTCTTCAGGAGAATCATCGGTCGATCGCCGAGTTGATGACCACAGCCAATATCGAGGACTATCCTTCCCAGGCGTTGTCGTCTCACGGTAAGAACCTTGGGGTCTTGCGTCGCCACTTCCGGGTCGAGCAGGTAGACTCTCTTCTGATGTGCTGATTTTCGTTGCTCAGACTCGAGGCGAACGAATGACGAGGGGGAACAACCGTCAGAGCAAGAGATCGTCGACCTGGAGGAGACGCCTACTCCGAGTGAACCCAAAGCTTCCAGGGACCCTTCCTGCATGCAAGACCGGGGCAAGCAGATTGCTCGAGGAGATGCCTCCGAGCGCTGTGGGGCCAAGCGCAAGGATCCGAGGGAGCGGATGCTCCTGTCTTCGAAGAAGGCTCGGACCCCTGAGAAGAAGTGGTTGAAGAAGGCGGGGGTCTCCCGTCCGGCCAAGGATCATGCTCGCCCGACCGAGGGGCACGCCTGCTCGGTCGAGGAGCGCCCAGCCGAGGAAGTACGTTACCAGGATCCCCCGCCTGTCGAGCCGGAGGAGGCTGCCGCTGATGGGGGAGGTGTTGCCAAACCCGACAGGCCGTAGATCAAGGCGGCGGCCTCTGAGTTTCTGATCGAAGTTGGTGGAGCACGAGACGAGGCGACACCCTAGTCCGTGCCGAGCGTGGTTGCCCCAGAAGTGGGGACACTCGGGGGAGATGTTTCGGTCCCCGCTCCTCTAGAGAGGATTCCTCCTCCTTCGGTGGGCGCACCTATCATCCGGGCTTCTCTCTTTCAACGGTGTTGATCCTTGGTGCCTTCATTGAATCGGGAAGAAATCAGACGCGGTCCCCCTTCTTTGCTCTTTGAGAGGGTCATGGAGGGAGGTCTGATCATGGCCCAGCTAGGGGCCGAGATAACCAATTTCTTTGCTCGATGGGACAGTGATGAGAGGTCCCTTTCTCGGGCTCGTGCTGAGTCTGACCGGAAGATCAGCCAATTGACTTCCGAGCTTGACGTTTCTCGGCGGGAGGCCACCTCATTTCGGGCTCAGCTCCGGTCGAGCCAAAAGGAGGCTCAGACGCTGGTCGACCAGCTAGCCCAGGCTCATTATATGGCCGACCTAAAGGGCGAGCTCCTAGAAGAGGAGCGTCAATCTCAGGTCGAGCGCTCCGAGCAATGGAGGGCCGAGCGGGAGGAGCTTAGCAACAAGGTCCGGGGGGGCGAGCGAGTACCGGAGGAAGTCGAGGTCGTACGGACTGAAGCTGAGGTGAAGTTGTCCGAGACCGAGAAGAAGCTGCTCGAGGCCGAGCAGAGAATAGCCGAGCTTGAGACGGAGGCTGAGCAAGCCGAGGCGGGGGCGATCGAGCGATACATAAGCTCGGAGGGCTATCACGCAGCTCTCGAGGAGGCTGCCTTCTTGTATTATGAGCCAGGCTACCGTCGGGGGCTGCGGAAGGGGTTTGTCTAAGGTTACCATCGAGCGATCGTTGAGGCCCAGCAGCAGGTGACCGACGAGCTTGTTTTTCCTTCCGGGCAGCGTTACGACTCGAACACGGAGACTACAGATTTTTCCTCTTCGACGTCGAGTGAAGGAGGTAGTGGGGATGCCTGCAGCTCGGCAGAGGGATCGCCAACTCCGGTCACCTCTAGAGGGCACGCGGTCAAGATAGTTCCCACACAAGTGGGGTCAGTGTCTAGACCGGCAGTCACCGAGGGTACCGACGGTGGATCCCTTGGTACTGAGGATCCCTCAAATACCGGTCTTCAAGAAAGACCACGGGGCTCTCAGAGTCCCCCTATTTCCATAGACTAGAAGGAATTTTTTCTTTTCTTTTTTCTTTTTTGCGTGCAAGGTTGGCCCTTGCAATATGTAATGGCAGTAGTATTTAATATAGAATTGATTGTTTCTTACCGCTATTGATGCCATTTGACCACCGTATCTACAGTTGCTAAAAAGGTGGGGCTTTTATTTGCGGATATCTCACGTGCGGCGACTATCGCAGTACTGACGCCTTTCCGACTTTCGATGCCTTGCATGACTTGCTATTTCGCGTGTCCCAGGGGAGAAGTCATTGGAGGGAGAGCAACTGCCCCTTGGGGAAGGGTTGTCGCCTTTCACGTTTTTTCGAGGGGAGGATCATTTAAGGCAAGCGTTCCCCCTGCCGGCCTATAAGAAAGGTCCCGGAGGGCGCCTCCACTCTTCTTCAACGCTTAAGGCTTTTATTGCAGTTCTTCCTCTTTCTCCCTTCTCACGAAGTGCTTGTCTCTGTGCTGGGGAGTTATTAGCGAAATATGTAAGGCGATGTGGAAGACGATGATCTTGGTGGTCGCCACAGGCGCTCGTGCTTCTTCGGCGTGGAAGAAGGGAGTGCGATGGGCGGGCGGGCGGCGTGCAAGAAGGGACAGCGTGTAACAATGTGCCTGTTCCCAACCGCTGGACCACCGCCACCATCTTTGGAGGAAGGTAGAAGCAGAGGGAGGTTCGAGGAAACAGGGCATCCAGTACGACGGCCTCGCCCTGCTCCTTCCTCACCTCGGCCCGCCTCTCACTCCTCTTCCATCTCTGCCGTCCTCTTTCTCCCTCTTCTGCTCTTCTACCAACTTCTTCCCTCTTCTTTCACTCTTTGGAGGATGCCTTTATCCTTGCTCGCACCACTTGAGGGTGCTTGCTTTCTGTTTGGCTTCCGTCCTCCTTCCAAAGAGTTGACAGAGGAGGCCTTCTCTTGTTTTCCTTCATTTTCTTCCTCTGATACCTCTCTTCTTCTTTTTTATTTTTTTTTCTGAGTTTCTCGGGCGAACGAGGTCAGCTGTCCCGTTATCCGAGCCAGTTTCTACACTGGGTAGAGTCAGTGGCTCGGTCTGGGGGTGCCAACCATGTCTGCACCGAGTCATCAACTCGTGTTGTAGTATCAGTGGATGTAATTTTTGCTTTTGATATGTACTGTATTGGCTATGGCCTATCTGATGTATGAAGAGACATTAATGAAAGGAAAATTGTTGC
Source organism: Amorphophallus konjac (assembly GCA_022559845.1). NCBI lineage: Eukaryota > Viridiplantae > Streptophyta > Magnoliopsida > Alismatales > Araceae > Amorphophallus > Amorphophallus konjac. Next base: position 46,847 of record JAHNEJ010003246.1, read on the forward strand.
CATTTATTGCTTACATGTCTGTGAAAAGCTCAAAAGTAGAACTTTCGTAATGTTGTTGCGTTCCACGTCCGGGGGGTAGGCGCTCCCTCCATGGTAGACAATCGGTACGCCCCCTTCCCGAGCGTCTCGCCCACTCGGTAGATACCTTCCCAATTAGGGGCCAGCGTCCCCGCCGCCTCTAGTGGTCGAGAGGCTTCAACTTTTCTTAGGACGAAGTCTCCTCGATGGAAAAGTCTATTCTGGACTCTGGCGTTGTAATATCGAGTAAGGCTCCGCTGATATTCCATGGCTCGGATGCTCGCGATCTCTCTTATCTTGCTTGCCATATCGAGGTTTTCTAGCAGTTTTTGCTCATTTGCCTCGGGCGAGAAGTTGATGACTCTGAGAGATGGGATACCGACCTCCAAAGGAATCACGGCGTCCGTGCCGTACACCAACTGAAAAGGACTCTCACCGGTGGCGATTCTTGGAGTAGTTCGGTGCGACCATAGTACACTCAGCAATTCCTCAACCCAGTTACCCTTGGCCTTACCGAGCCTGGCCTTAATGCCTTTTAGTATAGTTTTGTTGGCATTTTCGACCAATCCGTTAGCCTGTGGGTGGGCTACCGAAGTGAAGTGGTTGCGAATATGAAGGTCGGTGCATTTCTTCCGGAAGTAATGGGAATCGAATTACCGACCATTATCACTCACTATCACTCGGGGGATGCCAAAATGACAGATGATCGATTTCCACACGAAGCTCCATACGGCCAACTCGGTAATCCTAGCAGTGGCTTCGGCTTCAATCCATTTTGTAAAATAATCAAGGGCGATGGTGGCGAACTTCTTCTGGGCTCGGGCCATGGGAAACGGCCCCAGGATGTCGATCCCCCACCGAGCGAAAGGGTATGGCTCGGTAAGGGTGACAAGTTCCGAGGCAGGTTGGTGGACCAGATGATCGAAACGTTGGCATCGGCTGCACCTTTGTACTTAGGCTGAGCAGTCTCGTTGGAGAGTGGGCCACTAGTAGCCTTGCTGCAGCAAGATTCTGGTGAGCGCTCTTCCTCCTTGATGTGCGCCACAGACGCATTCATGGACCTCTTGAATAGCTTGACCGGCTTCCTTGATACCGAGGCACTTGAGGAGGGGACCAAAAAAAGACCTTCGGTACAAAGCATCGTCCAGGATGACGAAACGTCGAGCTTGATACTTCAGTCTTCGAGCGTCCTGAGGGTTAGAGGGCTCTTGGGAATCTCGGAGCCAGGATATATAGGGGGTCCGCCAGTCACTTGATAATGCCTGGTCAACGGTCATGAGCTCCGCTTCTATGCTCGGTCGTTCTAGCTCTTCGAGGAAAACCGATCGTGTACCTTCTGGGGCAACAGAGGAGGCCAATCGAGATAGGGCATCCGCTCGAGAGTTTTCCTCCCGAGTGATCCGGATGACCTGAAAGCTCTCGAATAGTGGGGCTATTCCTCTAATCAGTTGGAGGTATTTGACCATCGGTGCTTCCCCAGCCTCGTAGTTACCGTTGACCTGGCTGGCGACCAATTGGGAGTCAGTGTGGATTCTGACTCATTCGGCCCCCAGTCGCCGCTCCATCCTGGCTCCCGAGATGAGAGCCTCATACTCGGAGACGTTGTTAGATGTCGGGAAGTTGAACTTCAAGGCATATTGCAGTTCCGCTCCTTCCAGGGATCGAAGAAGAACACCGGCGCCGCTGCCAGTAGAGTTGGAGGATCTGTCGATGAAAAGATCCCAGGTGGGCTCGGGCGTCGGCGGACGAACTTCCTCGATCGGGACAGTACTTTCGGTGATGAAATCCGCGAGCGCCTGTCTCTTGATGGCTGAGCAGGGACGGTAGGAGATGTCGTAGGCCCCGAGCATTATGGCCCACTTGACGAGGCGACCCAAAGCTTCAGGGTGAGCGAGGATCCTCTTTAGAGACTTATTAGTTAGCACGATGATGGAGTGTCCTTGGAAGTATGGCAGGAGGCGCTCGGCCGAGGTTACCAATGCTAGCATGAGTTTCTCGGTTGCGGGGTACCGTCATTCGGCATCACCGAGCACCTTACTGGTGTAATATACTGGTCTCTGCACTCCTGCGTCATCTCGAACTAGGATTGAGCTCACCGTAGAAGGAGTCGACGAGAGGTAAAGTTGTAGTGTTTCACCCGGGACCGGCTTCGATAGCACCGGGGGTGAGGCCAAATGGTGCGGACACCAGAGCGAGCGAGAAGTACGAACCGACAAGCCGTCGGTACCGTACGCGGAGCACCACTCGAGCTACATCAGCTTCTCTTTGGCTCGGAGATAGTATGGAGTCTCCGCCATGAGTTTGGACACTTTTTTTGCATTTATTTGCATTGTATTTAGATTTGTAATGTGTGTTTTTATTTGGGTGTTCATGTTGGGCTCTTTGTAAGGCTCTTAATAAGCCATTTGGATTAAGCCCTTTAGAGTCCAATAAGAAGTGTGGCCATATTGGACCACTAGACTTCATAATGGGTCTTTAAATGACTTAAGGCCCAATTGGACTTCTCTCTTTCTCATGGGTTTCCTAAATTGGAAGGCCCAATTGGCTGGTCTATGGCCCAACTTGGACCAAGCCTCTCTTGTTGACCAAGGTAGAAAAAGTGGGAAGAAAAGCCCACTTTCTCTCCTTAAAATAAGGGGGCTGCCCCCCTCTTTTGACCTCATTAGGCTAAACTTATTTAATTAGGCTTGACCACATGGGGGAAATAGCATTTGGCATCTCCTCTAGGTAAACCAAGATCCATGGGTTTCATATAAAAGGGTTGTATTTCCTATTTTCAAGAATTAATGAAGAGAAAATTCTAAATTTTGTTGGAGCAAGCAAGGGCTGCCCCCTATCTCTCTCCTCTCCCCCCTTCTGTAGCTGGGAAGGTTGTGAATCAGATGTGTGAGGCCTCCCTTATCAGGTGTGAAGATCCTCATCGTCGCCGCCACCGCCATCGCACCACCGCCATCGTCGCCGGAGTTCTGTCCATCCAAGACAACCCCTTCTTCCTGGAATTTCTGCTCTAATCCATGAGATCTCTTGGAGCCCAAACTTTCAGGGTGAGTTCCATAGATCATCACCACATCCTGAAAAAATTGGTGGAGCTTCTAGTTTCTATTTTCTATTTTTCCATTTTCGTTCTCCACCTTCTTCCAGATCTGCCTACAGTCTGTCTAGATTTCCAGATCCCAAATAGGTCATCCATGAACCCACCTTCTAGTGATCCAAATGACTTGAAATTTTTATTGGAGGTTCTGTCCACCTAATACCACATCCACAAATTTTCTTCTGAATTTAACTTCACGTTTATATTTTATAAAAATTCACCCCAGATCCCAACTCAATTTTGTCTGCCTCTGTCCAGATCCGACCACCCAGTAGTCTAAAATAACTTTCCCTGTCCAAACTTCCACCAAATCGGTCATACAAATTATTTCCATTTTTCTCTCTCTCCCCTCTACAACTTTCATGAAGAGCTTAAAGTCTGAATCGGGGGTCTACATTGAGGTCAATGCCAACTTTCAAGAAAGTTCATTCCTGTCCGGCCAGATCTGAAACAGAGATCAGTCCGGTTCATAAATCTGCCAACAAAAGTACAGTCCCAATGAATTTTCTGGAGTCACAGAGGGTCAAAGTACTTCGAGATAGATTTCCAATGGTACCTCTTATGTGTCGATCCGACGTCGGTGCTGATCGCAGCGACAGATCTCGCCAGATCGCACGCGGCAAAACAGAAGCAGCAGATCCGTGGGCAGCAACTCCGATAAGTGCAGATCGGAGCCGCCTGGCTTCCGACCGATGTTCCAGCCCGGCCGCCGTCCAGGGAAGCGCACCACCAGAGGTCACCATCACAGTGGGACCCACTCCGTCAGGTCCGGGGGACTAAGCAGCACGTGGGCCCCACGAACCCGTAGATCGTGCCATCCGGATAGCACTAAAACGCGGGTTTCGGCATCGTCGGAGCGACATCAAGATGCTGTCCGTCAACCCAATTCCCGCTACTCCCGGGCCTCACATGTGACCTTTTACCTCCCTGCGTGGAGTGGGTCGAAACATTTATACCTCTATAATATTTGTTAACCGGGAGTACGGATTTGGCCGGGGTTGTCTTCCCCACGCTGGGAGCGTAGAGGTACGGTCTTAACTCCTTGGCATTACATTGCTTAGCTAGTATATGGTTGTATGCCGTTGTGAGAGCGTAGGAGTCTAGCCCGTGAGTCCATGTCACTGCTGTGAGCGAGAGAGTGACCCGTCCCGTGGCTCGATCCGAGCACGGAAGTGAGTCGACCACCCTTGACTCTGCTGGTTTCTCAACCGCGCGGATCCACGTTTCCCCTCGCTTGGGATGATGAGTGAGCTTGCATTTCTGTTAACGACGTATAGCCCATAGGAACTCTTAGTGTCGGGCCGAAGTGTCTCTCCTATTCATATGTTGCTGGTCGCGTCTCCATTTAGAGTCGGAGGTCCGTATCACTTAGAGTCGGTCCCCGTGTCCGTCCCGCATCAGTTTGGTATCAGAGTGCCAGTTGAGTCTAGGGTAGTCATTCATCATTGCTTAACAAAAATATAAAAAAAGAGTCATTTAAGTCGAGTCGAATTTTAAGTCGGTCCAAGGTTGCATCGCATACCTTTATTCGGTATATTAAAAGGTGTTATCCGAACGTTAGGCTACGCCTATCAGGAAGACCGCACACTTGCGCGAGAGGATCTTAGGATCCCGTAACTCCGCCAACGTACCGGATCTTGGTTTAAGTCTAGGGCCCTTAGTGTGCATTAGTTAGTGCATTCCAACCTTGCATAGTCGTGTCTAGTGTCTTGTCCAAGTGTCAGCATGTTCATCTTATAGTTCCCCATTTCCAATGGAATCTCGATCGCCCAGGTGATATGACCGTTGGCACACCCATGGACTTAGCAACCACCCTCTCCACTTCCGTAGGCCCGAAGCCTCGGATTTTTAATACTCCAATGACCCGGGCGACTACCTCAAGTGGGAGGCCACCATGGACACATACTTTGATTGTTATACTATGTCCGAAGCTGGGTAATTCTATTTTGCCAAGGAGAGGCTCCTCTACGAGGCAGCCGAAAAATGGAGAGACATCGAAGGATTGAGAGAGGTTAGGAGGCAATGGCCCATCGAATCATGGTGAGACATGAAGAGAGAGCTTAGGAGGGTCTACCTTCCCCATCCGGTCCCTTCCAACCCGTCCCACCAATTCACTTCCAACCCCGTGGGTCACACCTCCAGCTGACCTCACCAACTCACTTCCAACCAAGTGGGTCATAATCGGAGGCAAGGAGCCCCGCTCTTAGATGAGCCCCGACCCAAGCCTAGGTAGATTGATTACAGGCGAGCCCATCGCGATACCCCTACTCCAACCCATACCATTTCTGAACTTGTGCAAATGATTTCGGAACGGGTGGATAGGAGGTGCGCTTATTTTGAGTCGCTGGTCTCCCCTTTCCCACCTCCGAGACAGGAGGTAGCCATACTCGAGCCTAGGGAGGCCATAGCCCGTAGCCCCGACCCGGCTCCACCTACGGGGTCCCAAGGACCACTTCCCCTCCGAGAGGACATGCCTTCCTCGCCCATGAGAGATCCTTTGCCACCACCCTCACATCGTTATTCAGAGCCATCTCATTTGGACCTACCTCATCCCGAGCCACCCGTGTTTCTAACGGGAATGCTTTTCATAGTCGAGCCGCTTCTTAGCTGGCTCAAGGATGGCTTGGTCCCTACCCCACCTTGCTATCCACCCATGGACCCCACCTTACCTATAGTGCCCGTCAACTCCTACCACACGACATTCTGGTCTAGTCACCACGTTGATACCTTGGGTGACCTTATTATGGGTCTACACCGGCAATGGACGTTGACGCACTCATTGGCCCAAGGCTTCGACTAACCCACTAGTCTTAGCTTCACCCATCCAGCCTTAGGGTCCATTACCTCCATGTGCACCGTGGGTTGTGTCACCATGGAGATTCTTCTATTCCTCCCTATGCCGGCCGAGCCCGACTTCATTCCCTTTTTCCCAAGGGAGGAATCTTATTTTCTACACATGATCACCGTCCCACCTACCAAAATGCATGAAGGTGATCATCCACACCTTCACGACTACCACACATGGGACCGTGACTTGTGGGAACCCACCACAAGGGGTCATACCTTCTTTGATCCCTCTGACCCATTCCCTAGTGGACCCCTAGACCCACCATATATACTTCACTTCTTCGAGGGAGTCCACTACCACACCCCTCCCACTCGGGCCTGGCAACCTTCACATGGCAATAGATCTGAGCCGTCATTTGGGGGTAATGAAGACTTTGGTTCTCCCGGCCCACCTAAACCACCCGAACCTCCCGGACTTCCCACATCCAAGCCCAATGTCCATGATTGGTGCATCGTAGGATGTCTAGGAGTCCACCATGACGTTAACCTCCGGTTACGTCAAATGCATGCATGACACACATTCGGATGTCCTGGACCACCTTGCATATGATTGGGTCGGACTAACCGTAGGGTTGTTTGGGGTCGTGTGTGCATCCGTGTGTTTTTCTTTTTGCTAAGCATGTTAGGAGTCTGCATGACGACGTCCGTCGTCACATTGAGGCCAGTAATGCATAGTATAAGGAGCTAGCCGATGCCCATAGACACCACCGTGAGTTCCAAGAGGGTGAATATGTCATGATCAGGGTAAGATCTGAACGGTTTCCCTCTGGAACCGTAAAGAAATTGCAAGCTCGCGGAGCCGGTCCATTTAGAGTGCTGAAACGCATTGGATCCAATGCGTATGTTGTGGACCTGCCCGAGGAATATGGTATAAGCTCAACTTTCGATGTGTCGGATCAAGTTGCATATAGGGACCCAGCGGTGATCCCTAGTGAGCCTTTCGAGCTATCTCCTCCCATTGAGAGTGATCCCACACCTGAGTGTCCATCACCAGTCACATTTCTACAACAGCGAGAACATATAGATCATATACTGGATGAGCAGGTGACAGTTACAAGGAGTAGATCCTACCCGCGCTACCTAGTGCGTTGGAGAGGGCGACCTGCCACCGTGGATACTTGGATCACCCGTGGAGAGTTATAGCGGATAGATCCGGACCTACTGGAGCGCTACCAGAGTGATGCAGACCCTTACTCGACAGGGTCGAGTTTCTCCCACCCGGGGAGAATTGGTGCGGACACCAGAGCGAGCGAGAAGCATGAACCGACAAGCCGTTGGTACCGTACGCAGAGCACCACTCGAGCTACATTAGCTTCTCTTTGGCTCGGAGAAAGTCTGGAGTCTCTGCCATGAGTTTGGACACTTTTTTTGCATTTATTTGCATTGTATTTGGACTTGTAATGTGTGTTTTTATTTGGGTTTTCATGTTGGGCTCTTTGTAAGGCTCTTAATAAGCCATTTGGATTAAGCCCTTTAGAGTCCACTAAGAAGTGTGGCCATATTGGACCACTAGACTTCATAATGGGTCTTTAAATGACTTAAGGCCCAATTGGGCTTCTCTCTTTCTCATGGGTTTCTTAGATTGGAAGGCCCAATTGGCTGGTCTATGGCCCAACTTGGACCAAGCCTCTCTTGTTGACCAAGGGAGACAAAGTGGGAAGAAAAGCCCACTTTCTCTCCTTAAAATAAGGAGGCTACCCCCCTCTTTTGGCCTCATTAGGCTAAACTTATTTAATTAGGCTTGACCACATGGGGGAAATAGCATTTGGCATCTCCTCTATGTAAACCAAGATCCATGGGTTTCATATAAAAGGGTTGTATTTCCTATTTTCAAGAATTAATGAAGAGAAAATTCTGAATTTTGTTGGAGCAAGCAAGGGCTGCCCCCTATCTCTCTCCTCTCCCCCCTTCTGTAGTTGGGAAGGCTGTGAATCAAAGGTGTGAAGCCTCCCCTATCAGGTGTGAAGATCCTCGTCGCCACCGCCACCGCCATCGCACCACCGCCATCGTCGTCGGAGTTCTATCTATCCAGGATAGCCCCTTCTTCCCAGAATTTCTGCTCCAAGCCATGAGATCTTTTGGAGCCCAAACTTTTAGGGTGAGTTCCATAGATCATCACAACATCCTAGAAAAATTGGTGGAGCTTCTAGTTTCTATTTTCTAGTTTTCCATTTTCGTTCTCCACCTTCTTCCAGATCTGCCTGCAGTCTATCCAGATTTCTAGATGCCAAATAGGTCATCCATGAACCCACCTTCTAGTGATCCAAATGACTTGAAATTTTTATTGGAGGTTCTGTCCACCTAGTACCACATCCACAAATTTTCTTGTGAATTTACGTTCACGTTCATATTTTCTAAAAATTCACTCCAGATCCCAACTCAATTCTATCTGCCTCTGTCCAGATCCGACCACCCAGCAGTCTAAAATATCTTTTCCTATCCAAACGTCCACCAAATCGATCATAAAAATTATTGCCGTTTTCCTCTTTCTCTCCTCTACATCTTTTATGAAGAGATAAAAGTCTGAATCGGGGGTCTACATTGCGGTCACTGCCAACTCTTAGGAAGGTTCATTCCTGTCCGGCCAAATCTGAAGCAGAGATTTGTCTGGTTCATAAATCTGCCAACAAAAGTACAGTCCCAACAAATTTTTTGGAGTCACAGAGGGTCGAAGTACTTCAAGAGAGCTTTGGAACGGTACCCCTTGTGTTTTGATCTGACGTCGGTGCTGATCGTAGCGATAGATCTCGCCAGATCGCGCGCGGCAAAACAGAAACAGCAGATCTGTGGGCAGCAACTCCGACAAGTGCAGATCGGAGCCGCCCAGCTTCCGACCGACGTTCCTGCCCACCGCTATCTAGGGAAGCGTGCCACCAGAGGTCACCATCACAGTGGGACCCACTCCGTCAGGTCTGGAGGACTAAGCAGCACGTGGGCCCCATGAACCCGTAGATCGCGTCATCCGGACAGCACTAAAACGCGGGTTTCGGCGCCATCGGAGCGACATCAAGATGTTGCCCATCAACCCAATTCCCGCTACTCCCGGGCCCCACATGTGGCATGTTACCTCCCTGCGTGGAGTGGGTCGAAACATTTGTACCGCTGTAATATTTGTTAACCGGGAGTACGGATTTTGCCGGGGTTGTCTTCCCCACGCCGGGAGCGTGGAGGTACGGTCTTAACTCCTTGGCATTACATTGCTTAGCTAGTATATGGTCGTATGCCGCTGTGAGAGCGTAGGAGTCTAGCCCGTGAGTCCATGTCACTGCTGTGAGAGAGAGAGTGACCCGTCCCGTGGCTCGATCCGAGCACGGAAGTGAGTCGACCACCCTTGACTCTACCGGTTTCTCAACTGCGCGGATCCACGTTTCCCCTCGCTTGGGACGACGAGTGAACTTGCGTTTCTGTTAGTGACGTATAGCCCATAGGAACTCTTAGTGTCGGGCCAAAGTGTCTCTCCTATTCATATGTTGCTGGTCGCGTCTCCATTTAGAGTCGGAGGTCCGCATCACTTAGAGTCGATCCTCGTTTCCATCCCGCATCACCAAAAGCTCCTTCAGTTCTGCAAAAGCTTTCTGACATTCCTCGTCCCAAGTGAACGTAGCAGATGCCAATTTGGGCCCTTTCAATAGCTTGAAAAAGGGCAAGCATCGTTCGGCCGCTAGGGATAAGAAACGGTGGAGCGCAGCGATCTGCCCAGTCAAGCGTTGGACGTCCTTGACGCAAGCGAGTGGCTGCATATTCAAAATAGCTTGGACTTTGTCCGGATTAGCCTTGATCCCAAGCTGAGTGACTAGAAAGCCCAGGAACATTCCGGATCGAACTCCAAAGGCACATTTAGCTGGGTTGAGCTTCATGTTGTATCTCAAGAGAGTGTCGAAGGTTTCTGCCAGGTCGGTGAAGTGGTCCTCGGCCTTGGGTGTCTTGACGAGCATGTCGTAGATGTAGGCTTTAACGTTTTGACCGATTTGTCCTTCGAAAATGTGGTTGATCAGCCTTTGATATGTTGCCCCGGTGATCTTCAACCCGAAAGGCATCCGGGTGTAGCAGTACATGCCGAAGTCGGTGATGAAGGTTGTCTTCTCGATGTCTTCGGGATCCATTTGGATGTGATGGTAGCCGGAGTATGCATCCAGGAAGCTGAGCAACTCATTATCGGAGGTCGAGTCGACTAGCTGGTCGATGCTCGGCAGTGGGTAGCACTCTTTTGGAGTGGCCTTGTTGAGGTCAGTGAAGTCCACGCACATTCGCCATTTGCCCGAAGCTTCACTAAGATCACATTGGCAAGCCCTGTCGGGTAAAGGACCAGTCGAAATAGGCCGATTTTATTTCCCTTAAGGATTTGCTCTTTGATGATCATATGCTTCTCCGGGGCATGCTTTCTTCTGCGTTGTCGGACGGGTTTTACCGACGGGTCAAGGTTGAGCTTGTGTACCACCATCTCCCCAGGGATCCCAGGAAGATGCTCATCGGACCATGCGAAGACATGAATATACTCAAAAAGAAAATCTGTATACTTCCTTTGTTCATCGGGTGATAAATCAACTCCAATTTTTACTCCTAGGGCCGAGTCGTCTTTGAGGAAGATTGTCAACAATTCGCCACTAGGCTCGGATGTTGTTGGCTCATCCTCGACTCCCTCGCCCTTTTTCTTTTTTCCCTCTGGCCTTATGGCTTCGACCGAGATTATGTAGCACCTCCGAGCTATTGCCTGGTTACCTCGGGCCTCTCCGATACCATGTTTAGTGGGAAACTTCATTTTTTCGTGATAGGTGGAGGGCACTGCCTTTGTCCGGCTGAGGATACCTCGTCCGAAGATGGCATTATAGGCCGACATCCCCTTGATCACAACGAAGTCAACCATAACGGTAACAGTTTTGGGAGGGGTGTCAATGGTGACCGACAGGCTCAGGGTTCCCTCGGGATAGGTTGTCTGGCAGTTGAACCCACAAAGGGGGGTTCGAACATGGCAGAGTTTGGACGGATTTTCACCCATCTTGAGGAAGCATTCGTACAATAGTACATGAGGGGCACTACCATTGTCGACCAGTATCCTGTCTACGTTACAATGGTTTATAGTTGCTGATATTACAAGAGCATCGTCGTGCGGGGTAGATAGGCCTTCCAGGTCTTGGTCGGAGAATACCAAGGCCTGCTGCTCGGTTGCCGGTGTGGCTTTAGGGGGCTCGGAGGCCCTGCTTGCCCGTTCAGCGTGACGCTTCCTTCCTCGGCTACTATCTCCTCCTGATGCCGCACCGCCAGAAATGACGTTGATATGGACCCCGCGAGGTCGATTGTCAATCTCCTCTGGAACGCCACGGTCTTCCTTATGGCGCTCAGACACGTACCGAGATAAGTCTCCTTGGCGGACGAGATGCTCGATCTCATCTTTGAGTTGGTGACAATCCACGATATGGTGCCCGTGGTCATTGTGGAACTGGCAATGTTTACGTCGGTTGCAACGCTTGGCCTTCATAGGCTCGGGTTGGCGGATAATACCCGAGCCTTTGATATCTTCATATATCTTGTAGACGAGAGCGAATAGAGGAGTGTACCGCTCGTATTTCCGAGGGGGCTCCCTTCGGTCCCCATCTTGATTTTGCCGCTTTCCTTGGCCCGAGCCTTGCTCGGATGGTCGCTTCTTATCCCCCTCCCGACCCGAGCCCGTTGGGCCGCGGCAGGCGCTGAGGACTTCCTCGCACTCTGCGTGGTGCAGGGCTAGGGTCACCAGATAGGCGAGGGAGTTGGGGGGATGGAGGACCAGTTCTCGTCGAAGGTTCTCGTTGCGGGTACCTCCAGTCAGCGCGGTGATGGCAGAGGTGACATCCAGGCAGGGGATACGCAGGGCTTCTGATTTAAATCGGTTGATGTAGGCCCAGAGTTTCTCCCCCTGTGCCTGTTTTAGTGCCAGCAGCCCCGCTATTGACCTTGGAGGGCCGCTGCCGGCGAAGCTCTCCTTGAATACTCGCCCGAATTATCTGAAGTCGTGAATGCTGTCGGGGGCGAGTGCTCGGAACCAGGCTTGACCACCTTGGACCAAGGTGGTCACGAACGCTCGGCATTTGACAGCGTCGGAGGCCCCGTGCAAAGTCATCAGGGCGTCGAAGCTGTCGTAGTGGTCGGCCGGGTCCCCCTGGCCATCGTACGACTTGAAGGTAGGCAGCATGATTCTGGGGGAGATCTCGGCCTTCAGGATGTGGTCAGAGAATGGGGATTGCTCCTCATCATCCTAGGTGGAGGTTTTCTGCAGGGCGCCCAGGGCACGATCTTGCTCCGCAAATCGCCACTCGAAATCTCACAGCTGGAGGGATAACTCCGATTGCCACTGGATCGAGGGGCTGTGGGGGTGTCCCTGCAGGCTGCCGCATCGTCCCTCGGGGGGATCAGTCTCCAGGAACTGCTGGCACGTCCTGACTTTTTTTCTCCTCGGGGTGGAGGAGGCTTCTTGTTCTAGAGGGGGGCGTGCGAAGGTCCCCCTGACCTGTTGCGTATAAGCCATCGCCCCCGGAGGGTGAAACGGCCTCCAGTCGTGTGTTGGGAAGCTTCTCCAAGGAGAGGGCTTTCCCGTGGGAGTCGTAACTTCTCATCCCTAGCCGCCTGGGTCCTCATTAGCTCTACGAGGATATCCAGTTTAGCATTGAGGGTTTGGAGAGAGTCAGGACTCCCGTTGGGGGGTTGCGCCTCCGCGGGTAGGGGAGGCAGCTCATCGGCTGTGTTGTTGTCATCGGTGGGGGGGTTCTCCACGAGGTGGGAGAGCGCAGGTTCTCCGTCTGCTGCTACGATCTTTCCTCTGCCACCGGCGACCTTCCTACCAGCATTTCTTTGCACCATGATGGCTCTTTGTTCGTTTCCCACAGACGGCGCCAGATGAAGAGGCGAAATCTCGCGCTGATCCTGAGCCGTGAGATCCGGGAAGAATCTTTTGAGCATGGTGACCACATCTGTATGAATCAGCAAGGCAGGAAATGGATCAGAGGTGCCCAAGGGGGGGATCCCTGGGGTAAACCCTCAGATGCTTAAGTCAACAAGTGCGATAGAGCGTAAAGGTGAAGAGAGAGGGTAGGAGAAAGAGGGCGTGAGATTATTCTCCACCAAAAAGTGTGGTGATTTTCTCTCAGGACCATTGCCTTACCTTCTCGGGGGGTTTTCCTAGGGTTTATATAGCAATCCGTTTAACGTAATAGTCCAGGGAGCTGAGGGGGCTTCGGGGGGGTTACGTCCATGTAGTGGGCTCCTTTATGGCACGAGGACTTTTGCCCTCCCCTACCCTTTGGGGTTCCTTGCTCCTTCTGGATGCGTAACGTACACCAGGATGAGCTTCCGACAGTCGGCCCGAGCCAGAGGTGATCGTTCGGGATTTTGTCCCCAGCGATGAGTGTATAGCTCGGTTAGGCCACATCAGGTCCCCGCAGGGGATCTCTCGATCGTTCTGTCGCTCAGACTTCTGGACCTGAGGGCCACCTAGGAAGTGCTGCTCCGAGTGGGTTTTTGGGGTTGAAGTAAGTGGGCCTAAAATGGGGCTGTCACTTTGGGGAGCTGGGCCTAGTTTGGTCAAATTGGACCTAGTTGGGTCGTGCTCTCGGATGGTTGATTTTCCCCCTCTCCACTTCCGGCTTGAGCTTGTTTGACTTTGATGTGAGTAAGAAATTTATGTTGTTAATTGATTATGCATCATTGCCTAATCTTTCCTTTCATTTGTTTAGGCAGATTCCTATCAGTTTAGATGAGGCTTACAACTTGCCAATCACCACTCCTGACACGTTGGTGATGGCTTTTATTGGTCTGATGCCCAGGCACAGCCTAGCGCCCGTCATAGGGATACCTATAGGGGCCCCGATGCCTATTCTAGGGTCAGCAGTGATCGGCATGCCTTCCATTCGGCATCCGCTGCCACGGCGTCTGGACATACCGCTAGATGCATGAGTTTTCGAGCACGTTCTTGAGCGGATACTAACGGTCGAGCCCTTGGCTATAGCCGCACCCACGGCGAATCATACCTTGGGATCGCCGGTCTCGTCGTTCATTGTAGCCACGCCACAGTCGGGAGTGCCTACCCTCTTGCCTGAGACCGAGCCTGAGGTTCCAGTGATGGAAGCAACTCCTGCGCCTTTAGCCATAGTCATATCTGGTGCTCCAACTGAAGCTGATGTAGCAATTTCCTCCCCTCAGGCAACGGCGCTACCCTCCTCATCCTCAATCGTGGATGTTGATATCTGGCAAGCAGTAGATAGTGTCGTGGAGTTTAGCCTCCCTCCAGCGGCACATTTTGGCCTTTCGTCCCTAGATTTGCCCGTGAGGCAAAATTTGGAAGTGTTGCAGGCACTGGTCTCTTCTCAGCCAAACTTGACAGATCAGAGCCTGAGAGAGATAGTGGGTAGAATGACAGTCGTACTCCAAGCAATTGGCTGCCCTTTAGAAGAATGGGCTCGATAGGTACTTCTTCTGTTGAAATATGTAAACCGTCGAGACTTCATTGGAGGGGAGCTGTCTAATCAACTTGCCGCACTGAGGATGCAAAAATCCAAATTCAAGCAAGTGTTGCAGCCTCTGAGAGAGACATCGGATCAATGCCAACGCGCTGTCATGACTTCTACTCGGGAAATTTATCTTCTAGAGGGCAAGGCTACAGAATTGGAGGCCCAGATGGCTCAGGTCAAGAGTGAATTGCAGAGACTACATGACGCCCGGGCAAAGGACGTGGAGGAAGCCTTTGTAGCCGAGAAGCAGGAGATGTCAGTTCAGCATGAACTAGAAGCTCTCCAGGCTCAGGAGGACCGCCTGATGGAGATGATAGCTTTTCTGTTGTGGGTATCCTACCCTTTGATGAAATATTTCATGGGATGTGCTAGCCTCCCGTCGCTCTATGTATCTTTTTCTTATCTCATCATTTTGATTGTAAGTCAGGGGTATGCCCCAAAGGTAATGTACCAACCGGTTTATCTAAAGATAAAATTTTCTCTATCATCTCTCCTTGTATTTGCATCTTTAATTCCTTGCCAATATGATACGGCCATGAGAGAGAGGCTTGTTCAATGTCTGGAGTGGTGAGTCGTGCGAGTATACGGGAAAGCGCTCACCCCCTCAGCGAAGGGATAAGCGGATCGCTTCACCGTAGTGAGAGGCTCAGCCCCTAAAGGGTTTAATCATTGACAGGGATTAGTGTCAAAGCAAGGGAAAAGGGTTTTGTCTGTAGGATCAGACGGAAGGCCTACAGTGATGAATTGGGATTGTCACACCCAGAGATATATGTACAGCGGAAGTAATATCGGGGACATGAGTAGCCGGCATGATAAGCCTCTTGAAATCAAGATAATCAGAGCGCAATCATTCACACATAGAAGAGTGAACACAATAATTGACCAAAAATCCAACCTTTATTGATAATAATGATCAAGGTTTACATAACATTTGACCTAGACTCGAATGACTAACTAGACTCAATAAAAATGAAAATTACATACTATGACTCAATAAAGTAAAAATTACATGATATGACTTCAAACTAACATAAGGACTCATGACACTCTAAGTCTTCTCTCGGCCTTTAATCATCACTCTCGAATCCACCATCAGAATACTTAGAATCTGATCCACTAGAGCTTCCTAGAAAGATTGAGAAAGTAGGGTAATGAGCACACTTACCCAGTAGGTATCTTCGTATCAACATGAAGGCAATATTTAAGTAATTAACATTTTTGTTCTAGGAAGTAAGATAAAAGAAAAAGGTGATAAATCGCGCGTATAAAATCAAAGTAACACAGATAACATGATGTGATCAAGATAAGAGATTTGATATGATATAAGAGCATGATCAAGCAAGAATGTAATATGACCTTTCACGAACGAGAATGTACAAGCACTTAACGAGAACGCACTTTTCATAACCATAAAGGCTATGCACTAGAAAGTCATGTCACTTAACAAACATGTAATTCAATCATGAGATTCGTGGATTTCACTTGTTTATAAAAAAAGTACTCTTAGCGCAATGCGACGCCAGTGTTCATCATACCCCATGGTTTATAGCATGTTTCCGACAATCAGCCGAGGGGACTAGTGTCGAGCCCTTGGACACAATCAGTGCCCGATCTACATCTTCACGTTATAAATCAAGCTACTTCCACGAGTATAACAATAAAGTCCGACCAATGATGTAACAAGTTCAAACTATAGTTCATGATAACAATATCAAGGTAAGAATGTACCAAATATGAAACATGAGATCAAGGATGATTTAAAGACAAGGTTACGCTATGGAAAGAATCCGGCAGCATAACGACACATTCTTTTATCTTTAATAATTCATTAGATAGCTTTTTGAACAAGGTGTTAGGATCTAGATAGTTAATAGACTATCTAGGAACAGAATAAGTTCAACCCTTGGGTCAGACCTCGGGTTGGACAGAATTTCATTAACGCGACGCTCTTGAGGGTCACGATGACGGATTAACGTGCCATACCAGCTGTGTGCGTTCATAGAAGGAGTCGACGCAGGAAGAAAATTAGGTCGACGCAGTGAGTAGTCTGTGACTGAACAATAACGCGACCAAAGTAACCACCACGATAATTGATTAACACGCATGGGACATAGGGCGTGATCAGGACAGTTCACAGAAAATGAGGAAAACACAAAGTGCTCTCTAACTTTTGAATTTTTAGGGTACAACTAGCTCGGCGTCCTAGTGGGAATCTCAGGCTCGCAGAGTCTTACGGAGGCCTTGAAACATGATCACCTAGTCCGGCAGAAGGAATATCTGACGGAGAGGATCATAAGTCCAAGAGATGTGCCTATCAAGTGCATGTGTAACTAATAGCCACGTACCGGAATACGCGCTATGTACTTATGAAAGACTTGAGATGAGAGTGAGAAATACATGAAATCAACGATCATAACTTCACAATAAACCACAAGCAATAATCATGAGGAAATGATTTAAATACAAAACTATAGGGGCCACTTTGATGACGGGTTAAGGTGGGTTAGGGTGGGTTAACCGTGGTCGGGTGATTTATTCTTTGTTTGATACTTTTTCCCTTAACTCGGGTCGGATAGGGTTAAAGTGGATTAACTCATTCTATTTAAATAGGTGGAATGAGTTACTCCACCCGGGGTTAGGGCCACTTTGGTAACGGGTTAGGTTAAGGGCGGGTGGGCCACCCCGGGGAGGCCACCCGCCCTTAACCCAACCCGTTACCAAAGTAGCCCTAGAAGTTTTGGCATGAAAGTATCATATAATGAAATTAAACTTTTGGAACATACTAATACTTAAAATATGCAATCATGACAAAATTAGGAAATGAAACTACTAAGATAGGACATGCAAGATAACGCATATGTATTTATATTTCATGGGACTAATGGAGTTTATATGACTCACGGATCATTAACGCGACGCACAGAAATAGCGCGTTAAAGAGAGGCGCCCCATGTTTCCACCGCCTTCATCTCCCAGTGAGACAGAGATAAAAATGACATTGCAGGGCTACTTCCTAAGGCAAAACTACATGGAACTAATTGTAATCTAGCAGGGAAAGCATCCTATGATAAAAATAAAGCATGGAAACGTAGGTAAGAGACAAAAAGTTATTATCTTTTAGTTAAGATTTCATGGACAGCATGTAGTAAAAATCCTATTGCGCAATTATGAAAACACATGAAATACTCAGTATACAATGCATGAAATCGGGAGAAAGGAGAGGGCTTTTGTCCCTAATCTATTGTTTGAGCCAGCATGAGATAACCTACCTCTGGGGATGCTCCTAGAGTTCAAACTTCTGACTGGAAGTACGCTCCTGTTCCTGTGCGTCCTGCATGGAACCAGCAACTTCCCAACCTTCTAACTCCTTAAACTCTTGACCTAAATTCACAAGATTTGGAGGAGAGTTAGAAGACATGAAGGGGAATAAATAAGTCTGAAGGACCAACCTGAAAATACCTTGGTTAGGTTTCCTAATCCTTAGATCTTCACCGGACTGATACGCTGATTCCTGAGCACTCTGCAGAGGAACAACAACTTGTGCATGTTCTATCTCCTTGGATACTGGTTCTCCTAACATGAAATTTGATAGAGGGTTAGACAATACTAGCGGAAAGATAAAGTTCTAAAGAACTAACTTAAAATACCAATGCCTTACCGTCGAATAATGTGAGCCAAAGTAAGGGTTCGCGCAGGTCGAGTTTAGGGTCTATTTATAGGGTGTAGCCTAGGGTTGAGAGATTAGATCGAGCTAAGAGTCCTTATTAGGGTTAGAGTCGATCCCCAAGAGTCCTAGACCTATCTTCCCCTCGAGATAACATCGATTCATGGCCAAATCATGGATAAAAATCCAAGCTTTCCATGTTTTAATACACCTCGGTTCCGTAAGATTATTGCGGTCATCCACAGTACCGTGTTCTTCAGTAACGCGGTGTATCGTATGGGCGCGTTCCGGTCTTCACTTCAAATTTGAATTTTAGTCAACCTCCACTTCTCTTTATCCCCTGTTTATCTAATAAAATAGGAAATATAGTTAATTACATCCCTTTTAGGTGGGCTTGGGCTTAAAGGCTTAGAATTGGGTTTTTGGGCCTATTTGAATTGGACTTAGTCCTTTGGTTATTATAGGGCCTTTAAATTAATTTAATTAATATTTAAAGCATTTTAGTATCCCATTAAGCCTTTTTAAATGCTTAATAATCATATTTAATCCCAAAACATTCCTATAAAATTCACGGGCGTTACAGGGATGGACCCCGGTGGAATTGAGGGTTAGCGCCGAATTAGAATGGATGGCTTATCATCAACTTAGACGAAAGGTTCGGGCCGGAGGTTGTATCGATTGATCCTGATGGAGAGTTAGATGCCAACCAAGGTAATATCGCTAGCATGGGGTTAATGCCAGTGCAAAGGGTAATCGTATGCTCATAGATATCATCATCATCATCATTTTTTTTGAACCACATTACTGACTCAAGTGCCCTTTCAGGTTTTCTACGGAGCCAACCCCTTCTTACTTTTGCCCATGCCCCTTTTCAGGTTTTCACATGGCAGGGTAATCATAGCGTCCTTTCAGGTTTTCACCACGACCGGGTTTTAGGCCATTATTGCCCTTGCTTAGCGGAATGTTTGAGCAAGTCTGGCGGGACACCTCAATTTTAAGCCCCTATTTTTTTATATCAACATAACTTTATCCATTGGCATGGATACGGAGGGTCTAAACCAATATATTATATTCATCGGGTCTGACAGGACATCAGACACTGTCATAAGTATATCGTGGGCATTGGGTTTATGGCAACACAAGGGACTGGGTTTATCTGACTTAGATAGAAGGTCTAAGCCATTGGGTTGTATTGATTGGTCCTGACAGATAGTCAAGTTCCAATCATGATGGTGTTGCATCCCTACGGTTTTGATGATGTCTTACACTATAAATCAATTTGTTTTATCGCATTCTTGCAATTTAGGTCCGTGCACATCATGTCTCTGCATCTCACCTCTTGAGGTCGGTGCAATTTTTGGGTCGGTGCAATTCTTGACTAGAATGCATTGGTTAGTCTGCTCGTCTCTATCTCAGTGGAAATCCATCTCGGTGCAAGCTGTGTCTTGCATCTCTCATTATTCTACCCATTTCTCTCTGTCATGTCGGTGCAATTTTTGCTTAGACTGCAGATCCCATCTCGTGCAGTCTTTCTCTTTCTGAATAACATGTAGTCAGTGCATCTTTTTTTGCATTAACTTACTCGGTGCAAGGTTTGATCTGCACCTAGTCGGTGCAACTTTTGGTTAGACGTAGGTATAGGTACACAACTCGGTGCATACCTTGCTTAAGATAAAAACATGATCGGTGCACAGCCTAGTCTATACAAATCCCTATAGCAACGAGGTTGGTGCAATTCTTGTTTCAGGCCTATTAGACTCGGTGCAAAATCTTGTAAGTAACTAAAGTAGATTGGTGCATCTTCTACTTCATTCCGCATCGGTGTTTTTCCTGCCAGTCTTAGTCGGTGCTTGTTTCCAACTCCGTGCAAACTTTCCCTTCTGGCAAAAATAAAGTCAGTGCATCTTTGTGCTTTATAGACTCTTGTCGGTGCATATCTGTTGCACAATTGGACTCTATGGTCCGTGCTTATAACGTCTTGCATTTGCACAAATCAGTGCATCTCTCGCTTCTACTCACTTCAACTCGGTGCAACCTCTTGTTCACCCTGTAGTAAGTCAGTGCAATGGTTGACTTGGAAACTCCTACTCAGTGCAGTTTTTGCTTGCTCACCCGTTATGTTCGTAAGACTTGTGCTAAGAGTGTGACAAAACGTTTATTCCTTCTTCAGACAGTTTGTCTGTGCATTCACCAGGTAAATGGCACGTGATCCGAGGAAGATAGAGGCCCAGAATATTCCTACACATGCCCCAATCATTCAGGTGGGAAATGTGGCATCCACACGCCTAAGTTTCTGGAACAGACATATATATATATATGCTGAGGAAAAGGGTTCGAATAGAGGAAGGGGGAATCGGGAAAGAGCAGAGAAGCGTGAGAGCAGTAGTGTGGATCAAGAGAGAAAACCAGAGACAAACCACTCCATCCAGAGCAGATAGAAAATTCTGAGAGAAAGCTATCTATGAATCTGAAGATCTGCTTCTACGGAAGCTACATTGTTTTGAATCAGAGATAGTTGTTTTCCATCGGTCTTTTATTTTCGAGTTTCCTTTGTTTCCCATTCCATCTTGTTACCCTCCAAGCTTGTTCGGAGGAAGGGAGAAGTTCTACGATTTCCCTCCATTGTTCTTAGAGGAAGAGATGTTTGATCCTCTAGTTTTGTGAGTTGCTTGGGAGCAATTTCACAGGGTTTCCTTTGCTGCATGCAAAGGAAGGGAGATTTGTTCTCCAGTGCTTCTTCTGGTTGATTAGAAGGCTGAGGAGGGTGTTCTTCAGGGCAAACTGTTTGGCAGCGGTTATCGCAGACTGAGTCTGCTGTGTGCAATCGATCATTGTAAGGAAACCTTACTCTTCTGAGTGAGGGGTGGACTTAGATTGCGGGTAGCAATCGAACCACCTAAAAATTCTCTGTCTCTCCTCTGGGTTTGCCTGTCTACTTTGTGCTTGCTCTCCATCTATCTGATATATTGCTTCATCATGAATTTCTTTCTCGATCACAATCCATAGTCTGGATATCTCTATTACCTATCTCTGAAGTTTTCTTCACTGCGTTTTGAGGGGTTGAGTAATTATTTTTGTGTTTATTGAATTTGGGAGTGATCTATTCATCCCCCCCTTCTATCTCACTTTCCGCTGTGCATATCAGATGGTAACGTCGACATTGGGTTTATGCTGACGCAAAGAATCGGGTTTATCTGGATTAGATGAAGGGTCTAGGCCATTGGGTTGTATTGATTGGTCCTGACAGATAGTCAAGTTCCAATCATAATGATATCATTGACATTGAATTTATGTCAACGCAAGGTATTGGACTTTGATCACGGTGGGACCAAATTAGCCAGCTCCAACAGAGAGTGGTATCATTGGCATTGGGTCTATGCCAACGCAAGAGATCAGGTTTATCTGGCTAAGACAGAAGGTCTAGGCCAGTCTCCTCGGCTAAGACCAAAAGGTCATGGGTGCCGTGTTAATGAAATCATCGGTACCAGGATTGTGCCAATGCAAGGATATCAGTTTATCTGACTTCGACGGAAGGTCTAGGTCATACCCCTCGGCTAAGACCAAAAGACCATGGGTGCCAAGTCAATGAAATCACCGGTACTGGGATCGTACCAATGCAAGGATATCAGTTTTTCTGACTTAGACGGAAGGTCTAGGTCATACTCCTCGGCTAAGAGCAAAAGGCCATGGGTGCCGAGTCAATGAAATCATCGCTACTGGGATCATACAAATGCAAGGATATCGATTTATCTGAGTTAGACGGAAGGTCTAGGTCATACCCCTGGGCTAAGACCAAAAGGCCATGGGTGCCCAGTCAATGAAATCATGGGTATTGGAATCGTACCAATGCAAGGATGTCAGTTTATCTGATTTAGATAGAAGGTCTAGGTCATTGGGTTACATCAATCGGCCCTGACAGAAAGTCAAGTACCAATCTAGATGACATCATCGACACCGGGTATATGTCAACGCGAGGGATTAGTTTTATCTGGCCTTAGATGGAAGGTCTTGGCCATACGGTTGTATCGACTATCGCGGTGGGACTGATGGATTGGTTCAGATAGAGAGCCAGGCACCAGCCGGAGTAGTATCGTCAGCATTGGGTTTATGCCGACATAAGGATTTAGGTTTATCTGGCCCTAGACAGAAGGTCTAGGCCATTAAGCGGTGTCAATTGGTCCGACAGAGAGTCAGATACCAATTACGGTGAGATCGTTGACATTGGGTCTATGCCAACGCAAGGAAATAGGCTTATCTGACTTTAGGCGGAAGACCTAAGCCATCCGGTTATATCGATCAGTCCTGATAGGAAGTCAGGTGCCAATCATAATGACATCGTCGACATTGGGTTTATGCCAGCGCAAAGAAATCAGGTTTATCTGACTTTAGACGGAAGGTCTAAGCCATTGAGTTGTATCGATCGGTTCTAACAGGGAGCCAGTTACCAATCAAGGTGGTATCGTCGGTACTGGGTTTATGCCGACGCAATGAATTAATTTTATCTGGCTTAGACGAAAGGTCTAGGCCATATTCTTCGGATAAGACCAAGAAGGCTATGGGCGCCGAGTGAATGGTATCATCAGTACTGGGATTGCACCAATGCAAGGAAATCGGGTCTATCTAGCTTAGACGAAAGGTCTAGGCCATACCCCTCGGTTAAGACCAAAAGGCCATGGGTGCCGAGCTAATGAAATCATCGGTACTAGGATCATACCAATGCAAGGATATCGATTTATCTGACTTAGACAGAAGGTCTAGGTCATTGGTAGTATGGATTGGTCCTGACAGAAAATCAGGTACTAATGATAGTGGTATCGTTGACACTGGGCTTATGTCAACGCAAATGGGGTCACAATTCCAACGGGATCCGGGGTTGGTATATTTAAGCCAACAACATAGTAATTCATCACCAGGGCTCCAGAGCGCAAGCTTGCTCATCAAGGGGCATTGGTTTTGGCTGATCACCTAGCTGAGGAAGCGACGCATGATATAGCTTCAGGTGTTTCCGATTGAGGGGTGAAAATTGAACTTCCCCTCGATGGTTGACAATAACATAGGCTCCGCCTTCATAAACCTTCTGGACCACATAGGGTCCTAGCCAGTTTTCGTTTAATTTGCCTTTGGGATTGGATGTCATAACTTCCTTTCTTTTAACCATGACCAAATCTCCCTTCTTGAATTCGCGCCCTTTGACGAGCTTATCGAAGGCGCGGGCCATACAAGCTTGATAAACATGTATATTCTGTTGGGCTTTGAGCCGTTGTCCTTCCAAATCGGAGAGTTCCTCTAGTTTTCTTTCTATATTTTCTTGATCGTCTTTGACCAATTCATACTAGATTGCCACTCGCAGTGAGGGCATCTCCAACTCTATCGGGACGACTACTTCTGAGCCATATACCAGTGAGAATGGTGAGCAACCCGTCGGGGTCTTGTACACTGTAGCAACCCTGGTAAAATAAAAGGAAGATTTCAAGAAAAATTAAGTAAGTAAATGATAAGAACCAAAATGAATAAATAATAAGTCAAATGTAAATAACGCCTCTCAACAAGGCGCTATTTAAATAAGAAACGCCTTCGGCTGAAGCGTTAATTCAAAAAGTGACGCCTATACCAAAGGGCGTCAAATTTCAAAAACGTCCAAAAGGAATAAAAGGAAAGGGAACGAAACGCCCTCTTCTTGGGCGTGAATTACAAAAGAAACGGCACAGGTCAAGACGTCAATTAGAATTAACGCCCTAACCTAAGGCATTAATTGCATTGGTGTTCCGTTCGAACCAGGAGACTATCCAGGGTAAGTTTTAGGATTGCTACGTGTTCGATTGATTATGGTAAGGACTCTATCAAGGAAACTAGAGTTCTAATCAAATTCCAACCATAAAGGATTCCTGGAACCCTATAAATACTCCTTCCAATCGAACCCTAATGGCTATTTTTTCGAAGGAAGGCCGGTTGCTGTCTCGTGTGTGAAGAACTGGTATGTTCTTCTTCCTTTTTATCTTCAGTCAGGGAAGCATGAAGAATATTAATGCTTCTTCCTCTTCTTTCCCTGTAGGTGGCCTGCCTCGTGAAGGTGTTCCTGTCTAGCTGAAGAACGTGGGTTCTTCATCAACATCGTTTTCCCAGAAGACTCTGTTTAGAACAAAGTATCATTTTCTCCTCACATCCTTCACGTTCCTTCACCCAGATCATCATCAGGTAGGTTTTCTCAAGAACTATAGCCCAAACTAGCATAAAATGTATGATAATATCATCTGTTAATTCATGCATATAGTGTTACTGCGTTTTCGAAGTTTTCTGTGAAATTTTGGAAAGAGGCGACCCTCTCTAGGGCGCTAATTCAAGTTCTGACGACTGACAGAAGAGTCGTCAATTCCACATAATTAATAAATACCCATGTTTAAAATTTAATATCTATGAAACCATGAATTTGATGTAATGCATGATCATATATATCGAATCTTGATATTTTCCTTGTCCTGACCATGTACCTTGTTTCCTGAAAAATTATTATCTTGGAAATTACCACTGTTCATGATAAATCTTGGAAAAGGATGAATTAACGACCTCCAGTGGGTCGTCTTTTATGGAAGTGACGCCCCTGGCTAAGGCGCGTTTTTATCAAAAATCCAGAATTAAGAAAATTTCAGCAAAATAGAAATTTATAATGGACGACTGTTCCTGAAGTCGTCAAATTGAAAATAAACGACCCCGTGCAGGGCATTAATTTATTAAGTAGTGACTTATGTTAAGTCGCTAATTTTCTGTGACATTATTTTATACTATTTTCTGTGAACCGAGGGTTTTTATATTTATATATATCGGCACTATATTCCATTCTGTGAATATAGTCCCATGTTTCACGATGATTTATCGCATTACCCACTAACTCTCGGTGACATACAAGCCCTCCCTTGGACATTCCGTTCCTTTGGACTGGCAAGTTAGTCATTGGGACCTCCGTAAGTCTCCTCGTAGCCTTAGATTCCCTCAAGACCGACTGAGCGAGTTGTACCATAAAAACCCTTTACACTATTTTGCCATGTCACTCTATAGAAACATGGTATACCGGCCCTCATGATATGCTATGTGGATATCATGAGAATATTCTTAATGGGATGTGGAAATCATGCCATTATTAGGATGTTCTTGTGGACCTCAATTCTATATCAAATGACATGACCATCTATATATGGACACTTAATTGTCATGGTACCCAATTAGGGAACCAACTCCACCCAGTTTTATCGATACTCGTGTTTATATCGTTATTATCGTCCTTATACATCAAGTTCAATTTTGAACTCTACTCTATCTTGAATATCCACAAGCTTTTTCTTGAAATTCCATATTGGCTATACTATAAAGTGGATGTCTAGATCTATCTTAATGCTGTGCATATAAGGGCCCGATCTGGTCCTGGGAGGAGCACCCAAAAGTACTAGTGCCCATGGGAGTTGTAATGATCACGGTGTCTAACATTGCACCGAAGTACTTTCTCTTTTGATCTTTGACATTCCACACTCTCTCTTTCTTGCGTGCGTGACTCGACTTGCATGACTTTATTAGTATGGCCCGACACGGGCAAAGTACTTGCGTGAAATAGCCAATAATCTATAAAGTCTCTCATGAATATTTCTTGTTTAAGACTCGCTTGGATGTTTTACACGACGTGTTATTCTATTGATTAGTTATTTCTACATGCATAGCCATATTACATTTACATGTGATAAATTGTAATTACTTAAACCCATTGCTAGTTCTTGAGATATAATTCCTACTGAGCGTTCGCTCACTTAGTGTTTTTCCTTATTTTCAGGTAAGTCCGATGATGAGACTCAATCGGATGGGGAAGGTCAAGAGTGAAGAGAGTAGAGCTCTCCGTCTATCCAAGCGTCTACTAGTCTTATCTTTCAAATTTCTTAAGTCAACCATTATACTTTTCCTTTTATTGGGTCTTAGCACTTTCATTAAGTGAATTGTAATAGAAGTACTTTTGAGGTTGTGATTGAATAAAGGATTGGGTTATCTTTACTCTTGCGCATCTCTGATTTGGTGTCGAATACACTAATACTCTGATTGACATGATCGATATAAACTTGTCACGCGTCTCCGGGCATCTTCTGCGCTCGGGGCGTGACAGTTTTTATGGTATCAGAGCCTAGGGTATTCAATTCTAGGAAACCCAAGTCCAAGGATAAGTCTGAACCTCTAACCAGTGAGATTGGGTAGAACCAAGGGTTAAAGTCAACATAGAATTAAAAGCCTTTTAACGTAATCACATACTAAAATAGCTATTGTAATTGTAGGACAATGGCTGCCGAACGTGCTCAATGGCGCAACATGCAACGCACTCTTCAAGGCATGACCCAGGCACTTCAACAAGTGGCACAAGGAGGTGCACATCGTGGAGCAGGAAACCTCCACCAAAGCTTCAAGAACATGAACCCTCCTAAGTTCATGGGATCCACTGATCCAGATGATGCCGAGCACTGGATCCGAGAGACGGAACGTGTTTTTAGAGTCATGCAATGTTCAGACCAAGAGAAGGTCCTGTTAGCCACATTTCAACTAGAAAGAGACGCCCGATGCTGGTGGGAGTCGGTAGAAGCCACATTAGATCAAGGACAAGTTACTTGGGAGGAGTTTGTTGAACATTTCAACAATAAATATTTCTCAGATCGAGTTCAAGAGAAGAAAGCCGCTGAATTCGCCGCACTTAAGCAACGATCTTTATCGGTGGCTGAATATGAAGCGCAGTTCTCAAGGCTGTCTCGATACGCTAAACACTTAGTTAGTACTGAGAAGATGAAAGCTCGAAGATTCCTTAATGGGCTCAGGCCCCAATATATCACACAACTGGCACCGATGGACATACAAGTCTATTCGGAGATGGTTCGACGAGCCCAATTATTGGAAGATGCCACGGAACTATCTGATAGGATCCGTGGGAAAGACAAGAAGGAGAATGTTACTAGCTCCGGCACCTTCAAACCCAATTTCAAGAAGAGGCCAAGTAATGGAGGTACTCCCTCCCAGGAGCAAAAGTTCAAGAAGACCAAACCTTTCTCCATCACCACTACACCTTCTAAGGTGGTATGTAAGCACTGTGATAAGGCCGGGCACAAGGCCGAAGAATGTTGGAGGAAACTTGGAGCGTGTCTCCGTTGTGGGAGCCGTGATCATCGGATTCCCGACTGTCCCCTACTCAATGATCAAGCCGGTGACGGAAAGCGCCCGGTGACTAAGAATGCTCATCTCCAAGCTATTAAGGAGGCAGAACAAGACGAAGGCGGACTAGTAGAAGGTACACTGAAAGTTTGTTCCAAGTCTGCACATGTCTTATTTGATACGGGTGCATCACATTCTTTTATTTCCAAGAAGTTTGCTGACCCACTACCTATGGAACCGGAATGGATGAAAATATTTTTACCTACTCCTCTCGGAAACGAAACCGATATTACTCACCATTATCAAAACTGTGAAGTCTTGGTAAAAGGAAGAAATCTTCCTATCAACCTCATATGTTTAGACCTAAAGGAATATGATGTCATATTGGGAGCAGACTGGTTATCTAGGTATCAGGCAACTGTGGATTGCCGTAACAGCAAAGTTACTTTCAAGGACTTTCCAGAACTAGTCTATTCTAGCCCTAAGAGTCGGAGCAAGTCACCTCTTATTTCGGCTCTCCGAGCTAGCAAGCTAATAAGGAAAGGATGTGTATCTTTCCTTGCTTTTGTCACCATTAAGGAGACTAAGGAGACTAAGCTAGAAGACATCCCAGTTGTGCAAGAATTTCCGGACGTGTTTCCGGAGGATTTGCCTGGATTACCTCCACAAAGAGAAGTGGCCTTCACCATCGACTTGGTCCCTGGTGCTGGACCAGTTTCTAAGGCACCATATAGGATGTCCCCTGCCGAACTCAAGGAGCTGAAGGAGCAATTGATGGAACTTCTCAAGAAGGGATTTATTAGACCAAGCACTTCCCCGTGGGGAGCACCTGTGCTATTTGTAAAGAAGAAAGATGGATCCATGAGGTTATGCATCGACTATCGACAGTTGAATCATCTCACTATCAAGAACAAGTATCCACTGCCGAGAATCGATGAGTTATTTGATCAAATATCTGGATCCATGTATTTTTCGAAGATTGATCTCAGGTCGGGATATCACCAACTAAGGATCAAAGATGAGGACATTTATAAGACCGCATTCAGAAGCAGGTATGGGCACTATGAATTTGTTGTTATGCCTTTTGGACTAACAAATGCCCCTGTTGCCTTTATGTAGTTGATGAATAGTATATTCAGGCCTCATCTAGATCAATTCATAGTGGTTTTCATTGATGATATACTGATCTATTCAAAGACCAAGGAAGAGCACGAGGAGCATTTGAGAATAGCATTACAAATATTGAGGATGAATCAGTTATATGCAAAGCTCAGCAAATGTGAATTTTGGTTAGGAGAAGTAGTTTTCTTGGGGCATGTTATATCAAAAGACGGTTTATCCGTAGATCCATCAAAGGTTGAAGCTGTAAGGAATTGGGAAAGACCGACCAATGCTAGCGAGATCCGTAGTTTCTTGGGTCTTGCGGGCTACTATCGGCGATTCATCAAGGATTTCTCCAAGATAGCCGTACCGCTCACTAGGCTAACTCGCAAGGAGATACGTTATGAATGGAGTGAGGAATGTGAAAGAAGCTTCCAAGCTCTCAAAGATCATCTAACTACTGTCCCGGTTTTAGCTTTACCAATTGAAGGCGAGAGATTCGAAATATACACCGATGCATCTGGCATTGGCCTCGGATGTGTTTTAATGCAACAAGGGAAGGTTATAGCCTACTCTTCTCGCCAATTGAAGAAGCACGAGGAGAACTACCCAGTTCATGATTTAGAATTGGCTGCGGTAATATTTGCACTGAAGATATGGAGACATTATCTGTACGGAGTGCAGTTTATTGTATACTCTGACCATAAAAGTCTTAAGTATCTCTTCTCTCAGAAGGAATTGAATATGAGGCAAAGACGTTGGCTAGAATATCTTAAGGACTTCGACTTCACTATACAATATCATCCTGGAAAGGGTAATCCTGTAGCCGATGCCCTCAGTCGAAAGCCGAGAGCACTATTAGCTAATTGTATGATTCAGGAGTGGAAGTTGCTAGAACAATTCTCTAAACTTAATATAAGCATGGACAAGGACAGTAGGTGTGTCACCTTATCCCATATGAGCATACAGCCAGACTTGCTATCCGAAATACAAGGACTTCAAGGTAGTGACCCCGTACTAGTGGAAATCAAGGGCAAAATGGAAGAACAACCTGATTTCAAATTAGCACCAGATGGAAGATTGATGTTCAGAAATAAAACATGTATACCGAATTGCCCAGAGCTAAAGAAGAAAATTTAGATGAAGCTCACAGATCAAGGTACACGATTCATCTAGGATCAACTAAGATGTACCAAGATTTAAAAAGGACCTTTTGGTGGCCCAATATGAAAAGAGAAATAGCGGATTTTGTGTCTCGCTGTCTCACATGTCAACAAGTCAAGGCAGAACACCAAAAGCCTGCCGGTAAGCTACATCCTCTAGATATTCCCAAGTGGAAGTGGGAGGATATCGGTATGGACTTCATTATGGGTCTGTCCAAATCAAAGGGAGGATATGACGGAATATGGGTTATCATCGACCGATTGACCAAATCGGCACACTTCTTGCCAATCAAGAGTCGATGGTCAGTTGATATTCTTGCTGCATTATACCTTAAAGAGATAGTCAGGTTACATGGAGTACCTGTCTCAATCGTGTCTGACAGAGACCTCTGTTTTACTTCTCACTTTTGGAAGGGTTTACAACATTCACTGGGGACGAGACTTAACTTTAGTACAGCTTTTCATCCGCAAACGGATGGTCAGACCGAGAGAACTAATCAGGTGGTTGAAGATATGCTCAGAGCTTGCATCATTGATTTTGGTGGAAGCTGGCATGATCACTTGCCTTTGGTTGAATTTGCATACAATAACAGCTACCAGGCAAGTATACAAATGGCACCTTTCGAAGCTTTATACGGCAGGAGTTGCCGATCGCCTTTGTGCTGGGACGAAGTTGGCGAAAAATAACTATTAGGTCCAGACATGGTAAGGGATACCACTGAGAAGATACAGTTGATTAGAGAAAGACTGCAAGTAGCTCAGTCTAGACAAAAGACTTATGCGGACACAAGAAGGAGAGATCTCGAATTCCAAGTGGGAGATCACGTATTTCTCAAGATATCACCTGGACGTGGAATAAGGAGATTTGGTGTTAAGGGCAAGCTTACACCAAGGTTTATCGGACCTTTTGAGATACTAGAAAGAGTTGGCGAGGTTGCTTACCGCGTCGCTTTACCTCCTCAATTGTCCGAAGTTCATAATGTATTCCACATATCAATGTTGAAGAAATATGTGCATGATCCGTCACATATCATTGATCATGGAGACCTGGTGATTCAGAAGGACCTTACGTATGAGCAAAGGCCCATGAAGATCCTCGATCGCGAGGTACGAACATTAAGGAACAAAATTATTCCCATGGTTAAGGTGCAATGGAATAAAAGTTCAGAACACGAAGCCACATGGGAGACCGAGGACTCTATGAGGAAACGATTCCCAGACTTATTCTAAAAAGGTATGTATTCTACACTCTCCACGTTTATATGTGATTGAATTTGGGGACCAAATTCTTTTAAGTGGGGGAGGGTGTAGCAACCCTGGTAAAATAAAAGGAAGATTTCAAGAAAAATTAAGTAAGTAAATGATAAGAACCAAAATGAATAAATAATAAGTCAAATGTAAATAACGCCTCTCAACAAGGCGTGATTTAAATAAGAAACGCCTTCAGCTGAAGCGTTAATTCAAAAAGTGACGCCTATACCAAAGGGCGTCAAATTTCAAAAACGTCCAAAACGAATAAAAGGAAAGGGAACGAAACGCCCTCTTCTTGGGCGCGAATTACAAAAGAAACGGCACAGGTCAAGACGTCAATTAGAATTAACGCCCTAACCTAAGGCGTTAATTGCATTGGTGTTCCGTTCGAACCAGGAGACTATCCAGGGTAAGTTTTAGGATTGCTACGTGTTCGATTGATTATGGTAAGGACTCTATCAAGGAAACTAGAGTTCTAATCAAATTCCAACCCTAAAGGATTCGTGGAACCCTATAAATACCCCTTCCAATCGAACCCTAATGGCTATTTTGTCGAAGGAAGGCCGGCTGCTGTCTCGTGTGTGAAGAACAGGTATATTCTTCTTCCTTTTTATCTTCAGTCAGGGAAGCATGAAGAATATTAATGCTTCTTCCTCTTCTTTCCCTGTAGGTGGCCTGCCTCGTGAAGGTGTTCCTGTCTAGCTGAAGAACGTGGGTTCTTCATCAACATCGTTTTCCCAGAAGACTCTGTTTAGAACAGAGTATCGTTTTCTCTTCACATCCTTCACGTTCCTTCACCCAGATCATCATCAAATAGGTTTTCTCAAGAACTGTAGCCCAAACTAGCATAAAATGTATGATAATATCATCTGTTAATTCATGCATATAGTGTTACTGCGTTTTTGAAGTTTTCTGTGAAATTTTGGAAAGAGGCGACCCTCTCTAGGGCGCTAATTCAAGTTCTGACGACTGACAGAAGAGTCATCAATTCCACATAATTAATAAATACCCATGTTTAAAATTTAATATCTATGAAACCATGAATTTGATGTAATGCATGATCATATATATCGAATCCTGATATTTTCCTTGTCCTGACCATGTACCTTGTTTCCTGAAAAATTATTATCTTGGAAATTACCACTGTTCATGATAAATCCTGGAAAAGAATGAATTAACGACCTCCAGTGGGTCATCTTTTATGGAAGTGACGCCCCTGGCTAAGGCGCGTTTTTATCAAAAATCCATACTTAAGAAAATTTCAGCAAAATAGAAATTTATAATGGACGACTGTTCCTGAAGTCGTCAAATTGAAAATAAACGACCCCGTGCAGGGCGTTAATTTTTTAAGTAGTGACTTATGTTAAGTCGCTAATTTTCTGTGTCCTTATATTATACTGTTTTCTGTGAACCGAGGGTTTTTATATTTATATATATCTACACTATATTCCATTCCGTGAATATAGTCCCATGTTTCACGATGATTTATCGCATTACCCACTAACTCTCGGTGACATACAAGCCCTCTCTTGGACATTCCGTTCCTTTGGACTGGCAAGTTAGTCATTGGGACCTTCGTAAGTCTCCTCGTAGCCTTGGATTCCCTCAAGGCCAACTGAGCGGGTTGTACCATAAAAACCCTTTACACTATTTTGCCATGTCACTCTATAGAAACATGGTATACCGGCCCTCATGATATGCTATGTGGATATCATGAGAATATTCTTAATGGGATGTGAAAATCATGCCATTATTAGGATGTTCTTGTGGACCTCAATTCTATATCAAATGACATGACCATCTATATATGGACACTTAATTGTCATGGTACCCAATTAGGGAACCAACTCCACCCAGTTTTATCGATACTCGTGTTTATATCGTTATTATCATCCTTATACATCAAGTTCGATTTTGAACTCTACTCTATCTTGAATATCCACAAGCTTTGTCTTGAAATTCCATATTGGCTATACTATAAAGTGGATGTCTAGATCTATCTTAATGCTGTGCATATAAGGGCCCGATCTGGTCCTGGGAGGAGCACCCAAAAGTACTAGTGCCCATGGGAGTTGTAATGATCATGGTGTCTAGCATTGCACCGAAGTACTTTCTCTTTTGATCTTTGACATTCCACACTCTCTCTTTCTTACGTGCGTGACTCGACTTGCGTGACTTTACTAGCATGGCCCGACACGGGCAAAGTACTTGCGTGAAATAGCCAATAATCTATAAAGTCTCTCATGAATATTTCTTGTTTAAGACTCGCTTGGATGTTTTACACGACGTGTTATTCTATTGATTAGTTATTTCTACATGCATAGCCATATTACATTTACATGTGATAAATTGTAATTACTTAAACCCATTGCTAGTTCCTGAGATATAATTCCTACTGAGCGTTCGCTCACCTAGTGTTTTTCCTTACTTTCAGGTAAGTCCGATGATGAGACTCAATCGGATGGGGAAGGTCAAGAGTGAAGAGAGTAGAGCTCTCCCATCTATCCAAGCGTCTACTAGTCTTATCTTTCAAATTTCTTAAGTCAACCATTGTTCTTTTCCTTTTATTGGGTCTTAGCACTTTCATTAAGTGAATTGTAATAGAAGTACTTTTGAGGTTGTGATTGAATAAAGGATTGCGTTATCTTCACTCTTGCGCATCTCTGATTTGGTGTCGAATACACTAATACTCTGATTGACATGATCGATATAAACTCGTCACGCGTCTCCGGGTATCTTCCGCGCTCGGGGCATGACATACACAGTACGGTACGCCCATAATGCCGCATACATCTTTTTCATCCCAGTCTTTCTTGCTAGAGCTTATTGTCTTGGCAAGAAGTGTATAGAGAGTCTTGTTGAAAGCTTCAGCTAACCCATTTGCTTGTGGGTTGTATGGAGTAGAGGTCCTCCAATAAATTTTGAATTTATCGGCCAACCTATAGACCTTCTGATTTCGGAAGTGACTTCCGTTATCAAAGACGATCTGGTCAGGCACACCGAATCAAAATATGATGTTTCGACAAACAAATCTTGCCACGATTTCTCCCGTCACTTCCTTTAGAGCCACAGCTTCCGCCCAACGGGAGAAATAGTCTGTTGTTGCTAAGATATACTTGCATCCTGATGAGGACGTAGGTAGAGGGCCTACAACATCTGTGCCCAATTACGCTAACGGCCAACTAGGTGCCGTAGGGTGTAGCTGTATCGGCGGTCTTCTCGGGACTGTAGCATGCTCTTGGCATTTATGACATGACTTGGCATATTTGTAGCGGTTATCGAACATAGCTGACCAATAATAACCCAGCTTCTTGATTTCAATTTTCCTTTTCGGCCCAACTTGATGGGCACCAGTTGATCCGGCATGAACTTCCTTCATGACTTTCCCAGCCTCTTGTGCAGATAGACATTGGAGCAGTATCTTTTCCTGGCATCTACCATAATCCGGAACAAGGTTCCATTCCTGACCTCATAGGGGTCTTTCATTCTGATTAGCCTGATCTTTTCTTCCCTTTGCTTGGGCGATTGTTGGTGTTTAAACCATTTCATCAGGGGCTCTCTCCAGTCAGGTGAGCCGACTACTTCTACTGTTACAACTTCGCATTCTTCTTCATTCAGATCCTCTATCACACTAGGGACCTGGCGCCTGTTTATCACCAATAGATTGAGGGATTCATCTGGCAGGACCGCCAGCGAGCTTGCCAGCTTTGCCAGTGCATCAGCTTGTGCATTTTGACCTCGGCCGACATGGTTTATCTCAATGAAGTAGAATCGCCCCATAAGCCGCTTCGCCTCGGCATGGTAGGGGAGTAGTTCAAGTTTTCGGACCTCAAACTACCCTTGTATCTGCTTAACAACCAGCATTGAATCTCCGAATACCTGCAGCATTCGGATTGCCATATGGAGGGCAACCTGAAGGCCAATAATCAAGGCTTCATACTCTGCCTCATTATTCATGCAGGATTTGTTAATCGAGTAGGATGTATGCAACACCTCTCCCTCCGAGGATTTGAGGACGATGCCTGCTCCAGCCCTTATACTTATCTACCCTGAGCAGGATGTTTCTGTTCTGGATGCCCCATCAAAGTATAGCTGTCACACATCCTGGCGGACCTGGTCTACTTCCAAGGTCTCATCTTCAGGGAGCTCCATGATTAACGGAGAGTTTTCAGGTACCGGGTGTGCTGCAAAGAAATTCGCAATGGCCTGTCCCTTGATGGCCTTTTGTGGCACATATGTAATATCAAATTCCATAGGATGACGGCCCATTTACCTAGTCGCCCTTTCAGCGCTGGCTGGGAGAGTATGTATTTGACTGGATCAGCTCTTGATATAAGATGTACTTCATGCGACAACATATAATGCCTCATCTTCTTGACTGAAAAGATCAATACAACGTAAACTTTCTCAATTGGGGTATATTTTGATTCTGCCCCCACTAGCCTTCGACTGAGGTAATAGAAAGCTTGCTCTTTTCCCTCGTCATTGTTCTGGACCAGCATTGCCCCTAGTGAATATTCAGTAGCAACTATATATAGAACCAGTGGCTTCCCCTTGATAGGTACCCCCAGCACCGACGGGGTCTCCAAGTACTGCTTCAACTGGTCGAAAGCCCTCTGGCATTCTTGATTCCAGCAGAATAGTGTATCCTTCTTCATCAGCTTGTGGAATGATTGGCATCGCCCGGACAGATTCAAAATAAATCTGCAGATATACACCAATCGGCCTTACAATGATCGCAATTTCGTTAAATTTCTCGGAGGAGGCAGCTCCTGAATAGCTTTAATCTTGGCGGGGTCTATTTCAATTCCCCGGTATTGGATAATGAAGCCCAAGAATTTTTTGCTTGAAATGCCAAAGACGCATTTCATCGGGTTCATCTTCAGTTCATACTACCGCAGCCTTTCGAATATAACCCTGAGATCGCTCAGGTGGTCTTCTCTCTTTTTGGTCTTGACGACCAAATCATCGATATAGCATTCGACTTTATCATACAGCAGCTCGTCAAATATCTTTGTCATCGCCCTCTGGTAAGTGGCGCCAACATTTTTGAGGACGACCGACATCCTTTTGTAATGAAATATCCCATTGGGCGATCGAAAAGCCGTATGGATTCTTTCATGTTCGGCTATCCATATCTGGTTATACCCGGATGACCCGTCCATAAACGATAGAGCCTCATGGCCAGTAGTGGCATCAATCATGACTTCGGTGGTGGGCACCAAAAAATTATCTTTTAGACATGCTTTGTTCAAATCCCGAAAGTCTACGCATATCCTGATCTGGTCACTTTTCTTCTTGACAGACACTATGTTGGCTAGCCAAGTGGTGTATTGATTTTCTGCCACGAAGTCGACATCTATGAGTTTGTCAACCTCCTTTCAAATCTGGCTTATCAGCTCTGGCCTCATTCGCCGAGGTGATTGCTTCACTGGCTCAGCTTCGGGGTCGATAGGTAGTATATGTTGGGCAACTACAGGGCTAAGGCTTGGCATCTCTTTGTAGTTCCAAACAAAGTAGTCTCGGAACTCTTGGAGTAGCTGCATGTATCGCTCTCTCTTTGCTGGGAGGAGGAGGACGCTGAGGAAGGTTGGCCTAGGCTCACTTTCTGTGCCAAGGTTCACTTCGACCAGCTCGTCAACAGTGGCTTGGCAGCCATCTTCTATCTCCGGGGGAGCCGGCTGCAAATGAATGAAGTCTTCACTGTCTTCTTCGGCTTCAGGGACGTCATAGGCATCTTCTTGTTCCATATCACCCAGTGGTGGGACTTTGCTTACTTCTTCCTCTGGCTCTTGAATCTGTTGGGGAAGCAATATTGGTGGTGGCAATATATCTTCCGAGTGGCTTGGATATCGGCCCGTATATGAAGTACCCCTAGGAGCAATATGGAATTCTTCAGCTTCTTATTCTAGCGTCATATCGCTAGAGGTTGCGACGGCTCTTGTGGTAATAGAGTCCCAACATTTGCAAGGAATATCGGCCTTCTGATCCTTGTATGTTATTGATTAGGGGCTATCTCCTACTCTTAGAGGCTGCGAGATTTCTTCATGATCTTCCAGGTAATCATCATACACCGTCTGCAGGGGGCCTTCACACGTGAGGGTTGAGAGAGAGATCATATGAACTCCCCTTCTGTGAATGCTCATTTCATGAGGGCGTGGTGGATCTATCTTGTATTTCCCAATCTGTAATTCACCCTTCTTGATTAAACTTTAGGCAATATCTTTGAAAACATAACATTCTTCGATGGAATGCCCCAACATTCGACGATAGGGGCAAAATCGAGGGTCATCACTTCTTGTGACATCATCTGACCTCTTGGGCTCGGGGAGAGTAATCTTGCCATAGTGGCAAGCCCATTCAAAGATAATCCCAGTTTTATCCTTGGGAAATGAGTAGAATTTCTTCATTTTATCCCGCAGTGAGGGTCCCTGCCTGGCATACTTGCTGGTCGAAGGGTCAGCCGCCCCTTTCGCCCTCCTCCTTTGCCTCTCAAAAGCACCAAAATATGTGTCAATCGGCTGGTTCTCTCGACTTGCTGTAGTAGTATCAGGGTGATATTTCAACAAAAAGCCCTCAACATCAGCCGTCGCCTGGCTTAGCTGATCAAAGGATTGGATTTCAATACCAGTTAACCTTTGCGAGATCTCTTTCTTTTAAGTTCTGCTTGCAAATCTAGAGAGCGGCCTCGTAGCTCAGTGAAGGTTTGCACCTTTCACAGAGGTTTCTCCACCTCTTAATGTAATCCAAGGCAGTTTCATAATCTCTCTGCATGTGCCTATGCAGTTCTATCCTGGTTACAGGGGGACACTTCAAATCTACAGGCCGGAGCTGCTGAGGGAGGATGGCCAGCGTTGGATCAGACTGGCGCATACTCATTTCGGCCAACCGCCTCTCCAACCTTTGATCTCCTATTGTATCTCATCAACAACGCAAGCAGAGCAGGGTCATGTTGGAGGGAATCTGAGACACGGCATAGACCACTGCCTTTCACTTTATCATCAGGTGGGATGGGTGACACCCTACTATCATCATCGGCCACGGATGGTCTTTCAGAGATTGACGCGCCTGACCTCATACCCTTGTGTGGAGAAGGCATCCTAAGGTGTATTTCTTCATCCTGTGCTTCGCCATCTAGAGACATGTGTTGCTCTATAGCTTCCTCTGTCTCTCGATCTCTCGAAGGATCCTTGCTATCAGTAGCAGCGATAGATATCATATCTGCTTCATAGAAATCTTCTAAAGAGAAGCCCAGGCCCGGATGTTGGGTAATCTGCAATAGCTCTTTGTCCATGTTGGGCGGATACCACAACTTCGTAAACATTCTGTTCTGTGCGGCATGGAAGAAACGCACCTACTGCCTCTTTGATATCTTGACCACTTTCCCAGTTACATCGGGAAGCCCCATAATCGGGACGACTGGGTCATGATCTTCCTCGAGGAATTTCCAATCATCATCCCCTTTTACCGACTGTTCATTATTCGTGTAGAATATTATGGGTTGCCCCTCAGGGTTAGGAACCTCCAGAGTCTTTAATAGTTCGACTGTTTGACAGGCAATAGCTATGATGGGCTTTGTGATCCCCAAAGGGACTCTTACGCTACCCAGCAAATCCTCAAGCTCTGGCACCTTCGGCTCGGGGTAGATATCGAAGGAGATTGCTCGGAACACCCGTCCTTCTTTGGAAATATGTGATACCTCCGGCTGAGTTGTATTGTCACGCCCCGAGCTTTTTCATACAGCGGAAAGAATTTCGGGACAAGTACATAAGACCATTTCTTTGGACATCTGACATCATACGACTCAAGAAAATAGAAAATTACAACTTGACTTGACTAGACTCAAAATGACTAAGGCTTCTCTCATTCCGTTGACCTTCAATCGCTCTCGGATCCCTCACTTGAGTAGTCTGAATCCGACCCGCTAGAAATTTCTGAAAAAGATTGGAAAAGTAGGGAATGAGCACACATGTCCAGTAGGTATCTTCGCATCAACATGAAGGCAATGTTTAAATGATTAATGTTTTAGCTCTAGAATGAGAATGCGGTAAATCATACGGCATAAACCAAAATGTTCAAGAATATAGAATTATGATATATCTGAGCAAGTAGACATGATCGAGTATATGAACAAGTAAGATAGACGTAAGTTGGCCTTTCATGAACAAGAATGCATGAGCATGTAACTAGAAAGTATTTACACAACCTTGTAAAGGCTATGTCATTAAGAAGCATGTAATTTTCCATGACGAGCCTCGTGGTGTTTCACTCATTTATAAGAGAAAGTACTCCCGGCGCAATGCGACGCCAGTATCATCGTACCCCATGGTTTATAGCACGTTTTCGACCATCGGTCGTGGGGACTAGCATGGAGCCCTTGGACACAATCCGTGCCCAGTCTTGCATCTTCAAGTTATAAATACAGCTACTTCCACGAGATAACAACAATTCAGGCCAATAATTTCAATTCCAAATAATAAGTTGCATGACAAAGTAACCAAGGTATAGAACGTACCAAAATAGGGATAAGATTCCAAAGAAGAATTAAAGGAATCATTATGCTACGATGACATTGCGGCAGCATAACGGTACATTAATTATGTTCTATAACTTAACATCAACTTATTGAACATAGGTTGGAATTTCATATAATCCTAAGATCATCTAGGAACTCAAGAAAATAAACCCCAAGGGTCAAACCTCAGGTTAGACAAATTCAGGAGCTTAGTGGTCGTTTCCTGTACAGTTTCATAGATCAGGCAGTCAAGTCTGGACCGTTTAGCAGAGCTATTCGGTCGGGTCAAGACCATTTGTAGCGAGTCTAAGCCAGAACAAAGAAAGCTTGACTCAAAGAGACCTGCGGTCATGGGATGACCGTTTGCGAAAGGAAGTGATCACTTGCCGACTGTTAGGTAACCCTTAGCGGTCTCCATGAAGACCGTTTAGAATCCAGAATTTAGAAAATATCGATAGTGTAAGTGCTTTCTAGACAATTTGGGCTTTAAGGGTACAACCAGCTCGGCGTCCTAGTGGGAATCTCAGGCTCGTGGAGTCTTACGGAGGCCTTGAAACATAATCCCCTAGTCCGACAGAAGGAATATCCGGCGGAGAGGATCATAAGTCCAAGAGAGTGTACTTATAGTGCAAAGTGTATCTAATGGTCACATACCGGAGTACATGCCATGTACATAAGAAAATGACTCTAGAGATAAGAGTGGATCGTGTGGAAACAACGATCAAAACAACGTTCTAAACACCGCCATGAATCATGTTCCATCAACAAAGGAGAAAATATTTAATTACAAAATTATAACATTTAGGCATGAAATTACATGATAACGAAAATAATGTTTAAAATCATGCACATGCTAAAACAAGGTATTCTGTAGAAAAATAGACATAATTTTGGGTGAAAAATAACATAATTATAGAGTTACAATGGGCAAAATTTAACTAAGTTCGGACTGGTTCACAGAACTATAAAGCGGTCTAAGGAGGACCGTTTTCCCGAGTCAAGTGGTCTATTGAGGGGCCGCTTAGCTATCCTTAGCGGTCACATATAGACCGTTTCTGTCTGGTTGACAAAAAATCGATAAAATAGTAAAATACACACTAATCTAGGACATGTTATGCATGGAAATCAACGAAAACATGCTGTAAAACATGCTAGAACAAGAATAGGCTAAGAATATGCATAGGTTTGTGTAATAAACAGTAGATTTCCTTTTTAACTCAATTAGGGCTAAGATTCATGCATGGAGATTACACTAGATGCACAATCCCAATAAAATATAAAATTCTTTATGTACAGTACATGAAAATGACTAAAATTAGAGGGGTTTTATTCATAACATCAAGTTTAAGCCGTTCATGAGATAACCTACCTCTAGTCAGAGCTTTAAGCTTCGAATTGAGGGCTGGAACTTGACCCTAGTTTCTGCTCGTCCTGAACCGAACCAACAACTTCCCTCCCCTCTATCTCCTGATTCTCTTGACCTAAAGACGTGAAAATTGGAGGGTAGATAGAAGACATAAAGGGTAAAAATATGTTATAAAGACTCAACTACTAAATACCTCATTTAGGGTTTTTAATTTGTAGATTAATTTGGCCCGATCGCACAACTTCCTGTGTTACTTGTACCGAACCAGCGATTTTGGATGCCTCTATCTTCCTGATGGCTTGATCTCCTACGATGAAATTTGGAGGGGAGTTAGTCTTTACTAAAATGAACGATATATTCTAAAGAACTTACCCTAAATAATGCTCCTTACCTTAGTTCCATGCGAGCCAAAAGTAAGGGTCACACTTGTGAAACTTGGGATCTATTTATAGGGTTAGCTAGGGTTTCATGGATTAGAACGAATCTAGAGTCCTAATTAGGGTTCCAATTCGATCCTCTAGCATTCTAGACTCTTCTAACTAAGGGATAGCATCGATCCTGGGTGATTAGGATGCCAAAGTTTTCATCTTTTCACACTTTCTTCCATTCACGGAATCTACAGAACCATGCGGTCCAGTTGGGACCGTTTCTTGTCCCTTGCAGTCTCGCGATAGACCGCTTTTCTTCTCGGGCGCCGAAATTTGAATCCCTTCAAACTCCTTTGATATTATCCCCCATAATTAGCCTCTTTATCTTTAAAAATCTGAGAAATAGCTAAATGAGGCTTCTCGAATATGGGCCAATTCTTTTGGGCTTGGGTTTAAGTCCTTTTAGGCTTATTAAAATGGGCCTACCTTATTCTTTAGTATAAGGCCTTTTCTAATGAGATTTATTTTATCCATATCTCATTAATAATTATATTTAAATCTAGAAAATTCCTAAAAAAAATTCGGACGTTACACCCTCCCCCACTTAAAAGAATTTGGTCTCCAAATTCAATGTTTGGATTTATGGAAAGTGTACTTACAGCTGAATAGGTCAGGAAATCTTCTATGCTTGGCTTCTTCCGTTTCCCATGTTACTTTATGTGGACATAATTTGATCCATTATACTTTGACCATGGGAATGGTTTTATTCCGAAGTTGTCGTAGTTCCTGTTCAACTATCCTGATTGGCTTTTGCTCATACGTCAAATCCTTTCGGATCTCCAGATTATCATAAGTGATAACGTGGAACGGATCATAGACATATTTCTTTAACATAGAGACATGAAATACATCATGAACTCCTGCTAACTGTGGAGATAATGCTAGACGATAAGCCACCTTACCTACTCTTTCAAGAATCTCAAAAGGGCCAATGAAGCTTGGTGTAAGCTTACCTTTGATGCCGAACCTTTGAATACCTTGACCCAGAGAGACCTTGATAAATACATGGTCGCCTACTTAGAATTCCAGGTCATGCCTTCGATTATCAGCATACGATTTCTGCCTGTCTTGAGCCATCTGGAGTCTCTCTCGAATCAGTTTTATCTTCTCGGTGGTATCCCTGATGATGTCAGGGCCGAGAAATTACATTTCTCCTACTTCATTCCAACATATAGGTGAACGGCAGCTTCTTCCATATAGTGCCTCGAATGGGGCCATTTGTATACTATCTTGGTAACTATTGGTGTATATGAATTCCACTAGAGGCAAGTGGTCGTGTCAACTCCCTCCAAAATCAATAGCACATGCCCTGAGCATATCTTCCACTACCTGATTTCTCCTTTCAGTTTGCCCATCAGTTTGTGGATGGAATGCAGTGCTAAAGTTGAGTCGGGTCCCTAATGAATATTGTAGACCCTTCCAGAACTATGATGTGAACAGAGGGTCTCGGTCAGATATAATGGTGACGGGGACACTATGTAACTTGACAATTTCCCTCATGTACAATGCTCTAAAACGTCTACAGACCATCGACTTTTGATTGACAGAAAATGTGCAGATTTAGTCAATCAGTCTATAATCACCCATATACCATCATGTCCACCTCTTGTCTTGGTAATCCCATGATGAAATCCATCCCTATACTTTCCCATTTTCACTCGGGAATATCCAAGGGATGTAGTTTACTGACGGGCTTTAAATGTTCTGATTTTACTTGCTGACAAGTGAGACAGCGAGATACATAATCCGCTACTTCTCTTTTCATGTTGGGCCACCAGAAGTTTCTTTTTAAGTCTTGGTACATCTTGGTTGCACCAGGGTGAATAGCATACCTTGATTTGTGAGCTTCCTCCATGATCAATTTCTTAGTATCGACATGATTCGGCATACAGATTTGATCTTTAAACAATAGTCTTCCATCATTTGAAATGGAGAATTCCGACCTTTGATCAATATTAGCCTTGATCTCCATCAATGTGGGGTCATTTTCTTGTAATTTGACTAGGTCTTCAATCAATGTAGGTTGTGACCTTATGTTAGCAAGTATACATCCTTCCTCTTCCTTATCAACATCCAGATTTAAACGAGCAAAATCCTCGATAAGACATGTCGTACCTTTCCTGAGGCTAGCCAAAGTTGTCATAGCTCTTCTGCTAAGAGCGTCAGCTACAACATTTGCTTTGCCTGGATGATATTGGATAGTAAAGTCGAAGTCTTTGAGATACTCCAACCATCTGCGTTGTCCCATGTTTAATTCCCTTTGGGTGAAGATGTATTTCAGACTTTTATGATTTGAAAATATAATGAATTTCTCCCCATAAAGGTAGTGGCACCAAATTTTCAAGGCGAATATAACCGCAGCTAGCTCCAGATCGTGCACAGGATAGTTTTCTTCATGACGCTTCAACTGCCTTGATGAATAGCAAATCACCTTTTTATTCTACATAAGAATGCATCCTAGGCCAATGCCAGATGCATCGGTATAGACTTCAAAGCAACTGCCTTCTATAGGTAGTGTTAATATAGGGGCTGAAGTAAGATGATCTTTAAGAGTTAGGAAACTTTCTTCGCAATCCTTTGACCATATAAAAGGGTTCTCCTTTCTTGTAAGTCTAGTCAAAGGGACGGTGATTTTTAAAAAATCTTTAATGAATCGCCTATAATAACCAGCCAAACCCATAAAACTTCTAACTTCAGACACGGTCGTCGGCCGGCTCCAGTTCTTAACCGCTTCTACCTTAGAAGGATCAACATCGATACCTTCCTTTGAAATGATATGGCCAAGGAAAGAAACTTCCTTTAGCTAGAACTTGCACTTGCTAAGCTTTGCGAAGAGTTGATGCTCTCTTAATGTTTGCAAGGCTATTCTTAAGTGCCCTTCATGTTCCTCTTTAGTGTTGGAGTATATCAGAATATCATCAATGAAGACGACCACAAATTGGTCGAGATAAGGCCTGAAGACATTATTCATTAGTTGCATAAATACTGCCGGGGTATTGGTTAACTCGAACGGCATTACCATGAATTCATAGTGTCCATATCTGCTCCGGAAAGTAGTCTTGTATATGTCTTCATCTTTGATCCTGTTGTGTATGTGATTTTGATGATTACAAAATGACTCTGTTGCTTGGCCTTGTGCGTGAATGGTTCCTCATGTCTTCATGTGTATGAAGTATGTAATGATTGTGGAAATGATTACAAACTGTTTGATTACAAACTGTTTCTTTTGGGATATCATCATGTGAATGCATATGTGACTCTTTGAGGTTCATACGTGCTTTGAGGTTAGCACATTACATATACATTCCATCTACACTTGGTGCGGTTGCTCTATCTTCAATGTGAAAGGCCTTTGTGAAAAGCACACTCGAGCATCATGTCCTATTGAGCCTCATGTACATGATGTCATATTGAGCCTCATATCATGAATGTGTACTTTGGTAATGCGAAATGAATGGAGGGAATGATATGTGGTTTGATGAGTTTGAATGATGGTTCCTTGTCCTTCGGATCATATGGCTTAAATGGTTGGTGAAATGGCTTGTAGGAGAATTGGGTTGAAATTGGGATCTTGAGATTCGGTTTAATATCAACTTGCTTATGAGTTCATTGCCATATAGTGCAGGGTAATATTGCTTCAAGGTAAGAAGTTATATTGGAATCCATGGTGAGACTCTTCTGATCTTGAACTGAAAAATTGAGTTCTCTAATG
This sequence comes from Amorphophallus konjac, assembly GCA_022559845.1. Lineage (NCBI taxonomy): Eukaryota > Viridiplantae > Streptophyta > Magnoliopsida > Alismatales > Araceae > Amorphophallus > Amorphophallus konjac. Next base: position 91,648 of record JAHNEJ010003246.1, read on the forward strand.
CCTTGATACTGATCTATCATGGGAATGCTCATATGCCTCATGCTAATGATTTCGCAATCACATTTCATGACTTTTGGGTCTCGGTCTCAAAACTAGCTTCATATGTTAATGCATGACCCATATATTTTGATCTTGATCTAACCTCTTGGTTTATCATATTTTTCAGGATGCAAAATCATTGTTGATCTTCATGGGATTATGGTAACATTTAATCAATTATTTTCCTTTGGTTTGATGGAGGTTTAGTTATTTTTCAAACTCAAACTGTCTTACAGTCTTCACCATTTTCAATCCAACCGTTGGATCTCCCCTCTAAAAATTATATGTTGTAGCTCTGGGAGTCCTCTTTCCAATGCCTCCAGTCTTGCTTCGATCGGAGTTCGGAGCTAGGAGAATTAATTCCTGTCGCCGAAGCGCGCAAAGCTATTTTTTGTGTAATCTGCCTGAATGGAAGGGTCGACCCCTAGGGTCGACCCCTTTAACCCAGAACTTATTTTTAGTTCTGTTTGCTTTCTGGCAGTGCGAGGGTCGACCCCTGGGGTCGACCCTTGTAAAACAGAACACAAAAAGTGTTCTGTTTGGCTTCTGATTGCCCGAGGGTCGACCCCAAGGGTCGACCTATTCCGGTCGGACCTCGAGCCGCACATTTTGACCGCCGTTTTCTTGCTCCGAAAGTCCAACCAATCAATTCCAAATGCCCTAAATGTCAACCTAATTCGTGGATCTGGTCCCTAGGCTGTTTCTAGACCGACCTAAACACTTATATACATCTCTTGGGTTGCAAACCCTAAGAGAGAGGATGCTAGATCTAAAAATTATTTTCTTCTAACCCTTGTGTGTGCAGGTTCGGAGTTGAAGCTCCCAAGCCCTCTTCCACCTTGCTCTGAAGCTGAAATTGAAGGGAAGAAGCTTGAATCAAGGACCAAGATCATATACAACTGAAGGCAGCATCTGAAATCAAGATCCAACCTCTGTTCATGTTGCATCTCTTCAAAATTGCTTCAAGAACGTTCTTCATCCTGTAGAAGCATTTCATGAGGGAGTAATCTTGATCTTTCACTTCTATATCTTTTGTTTGAGATTGTTCAAGGTTTTGAATGGGCATCTAAGATGTGTAATAATCATTTACATGTTCTTTGTTCACTCTCTCTTGCATATATATATGAGCTACAATCTTTGTGATACAACATCTCTAATGCTCATGTATTCTTTTGTATAGGTGAAGAAGAGGGGAATCTCTAAACCATTCAAGTCTATATTCTTGTTTGAGATTAGCTTAAAGATTGAACTCATTACGTCTATCTACTCTTTCAGGTGAAGAGAGGAGATTGGAATAAGGAAAAGAGAAGCGGCTAGAGGAGAGGAAGAAGATGATGTCGAGATTATGATCATCCATCAACGAGCAAGGAGAATCAGATTTTGATGAAGAAGGGGGAGCCTTATACTTGATGCACTCTTCTAGTTTACATCTATAGAATTTGTGTGGAAGGTCATAGCATATATTTGTGATTGTTACATATACATTTGACAGAATATTTTGTGTGGGTGTTCGGAGAAAGGGGTCTCCGAGTGTGTGTGTGGTCTTATGTGTGTCGATTTGTGCGGAGTATATCCGTGTGTGTTGTTGGGAGTTTTCTCCCGTGTGGTTGTGTAGGCATTGCCCTACGTGTGTGTGGACGGAGTTCTATCTCCGTGTAAGGTATATTGTTCGGGGTGTGTTCCCCTGTGTGTATGTGTGTGTGTGCTGCTGTGGCAGCAGGTTGAGGCAAGGCCTCGTGTGTGTGTTTTGCTGTGAAAGCAGCGTGTGTGTGTTGGGGTTCATCCCCGTGTTGCTACATTTTGTAGCGTGTAGTGAAGCCTCACCAGTTTGATGAGGGGTGGACGTAGGGAACCCGTCGTGGTCCCGAACCACCTTAAAAATCCTCGTGTCCTGTGGTTTGATTCTTGTGATTGTGTGTTCACTATCATATCTATTTGTGCTATCGTGTGAGCTCGGCGAGATTGAGTGAATCAAGTTTAAACTTGTTTAGATTAATTTCCTCAATCCTATCAATCTGGTAAATTCCGTTGTGTGCTAGTTTGTGTTTTTAATTGGACATAGTTTTTAGCAGAAGGATCTATTCACCCCCCCTCTAAATCCGTGTTCCTGCGCTACGGGACCCAACAGATCCTGAGCTGATGATAGCCCGACCTGAGATCTATCTTGGAGAAATATTCCGCTCCTAAAATTTGATCAAAGAGTTCGTCGATACGTGGCAACAGATATTTATTTTTGATGGTGAGTTGATTTAGTCGGCGGTAATCGATGCATAGCCTGAGAGATCCACCTTCTTCTTGACAAATAAAACTGGCTCACCCCAAGGGGATGTGCTAGGTCGAATGAAGCCCTTATCTAACAACTCCTGAAGTTGTTTCTTCAATTCTTTGAGTTCTGTAGGGGACATCCTGTAGGGAGCTATTGAAACAGGTGCTGCTCCAGGAACGAGTTCAATGGAGAAGTTTACTTCCCGTTCGGGTAGTAAATCGGGTAAATCTGGTGGGAACACATCGGGAAACTCATTCACGATGGGAATATCCTTGATGATGATTTCCTTGGACTCGGTGATGATTACGGAGACAAGAAAAGCTTCACATCCTTACAAAATGAGTTTACAAGCGTGAAGAGATGAAATAATAGTAGAATGCTTCCTATATTTGATACCAAGGAAGGAGAATCTTGGAAGACCTGATTTTTGAAAAGAGGTTATCCTATTGCAGCAATTTATATAGGCGTCATGGTCTACAAGCCAATCTACACATAAGATAGCATCGTAGCCCTCCATGTCAAGGCATACGAGATTTGCAGAAAGATGAAGACCTTCTACAACTACCTCACTATCAAGGTAGTAAGTTGTAAGTTTAGTTCCAGGTCCTAAGGGTGTAGTGATAGCTAGGTCTGAAGGTAAAGGAACTGATGAAACTGGCAAGGTTTTTACAAAAGTAGTAGATATAAAGGAATGAGAAGCACCAGTATCAAATAACATGAATGCATGATGGGAATAGATGCGAATAGTACCTTCCATTAGCCCATCATTCTTGGGCGTTTCTTCATCATCCATAACAATGTTAAGACGAGCCTGACATTTGTGTCCACCACTGGAAGACTGATCCTTCATGAGGGGACAATCTGGCATGCAGTGTTCCCTACTGCCACATCACAAACACACCCCTAGGCATTTCTAGCATTCTTTGGCCGCATGGCCGAATTTCTCACAGAATGTGCAAGCCGCCATAACTTGATTGTCTTCCTCTTTCACCTTTTTATTCTTGTGGTAGTCACTACCACTCTCATTCCGAGATCTCTTCTTGTTGTCCCGAGAGTTGTAAGTGATGCTAAATTTTTCTTCTCTTCTTCCTCGCCGATCTGACTTTCGGCTCGGCTCCTCTCCCTTGCCCTTGATTTCTCGACCTTCTCCAAGGTCCTTTCATATAGAAGGACTCGTTGGACCATCTCCGCATAGGTCCGAATATTTTGTAAGCCAAGTTGCTGAATGAAGACGGGCCTTAACCCATCCATGAAGCGATTTGCTTTTAGAAGATCAGTGCTCACTAAATGCTGAGCATAAGGTGCTAGGCGAGAAAATTGGAGCTCATACTCCGCTACGGACATCATTCCTTGCCTTAAGGAGGCAAATTCCACCGCCTTCCTTTCTCTAACATGCTCCGAGAAGTATTTTGCTCAGAATAATGTGAGAAATCCTTCCCAAGTGTGTGGTGCATCTTGAGGCGGTGCAGGAATAGACTTCCACCATGTGTGCGCGTCTTTGTTAAGTTGAAATATGGCGAGACGAACCTTCTCTTGGTCGGCACATTGCATGACCTCGAATATGCGGTTCATTTCATCGATCCAGTTCTCAGCTTCAGCGGGATTAGAGGAACCATAAAATCGCGGAGGGTTTAGACTCTAGAAGTTGCGGTGTAGATCACCAGCCCCTGCCCTTGCACCTACTTGGGCCATAGTGTGCAAAGCCTGGGTGAGACCTACAACGGCAACGGTTTGTTGCATTCCGTTCCAATCAACACGGTGATCCATTGTAAGAATGAGGTACCTGAGAAGAGGAAAAAAATTTGTCAACTCCTATGGAATCGGTAGGGTAAATTCTAGAGATAATTTCTAATTACTATCTTATCCCGGGTTCTACCCAATTTCTCTCATAGGTTGGGTATTTCTTTCCTTATTTCATAGGCATGGGTCCTTAATCTTTGGACTTAACCTATGACATGACATCTTTTCCTAGGACTTTCTTAAGCCTAGTGTAACGACCCGGAGATCCAGATAATGGTAAACCGATACCAAGAACTCGAAGGCGCCACCCAAGAGGCTGATGAGGCCCCGTAAGGGTTGGGAGGATTGGTTGAGGAGGTGCATAATGAACTAGGATTACATGCGCAATTATAAAATGGCAATTATAAGTGGAAGCAATTTAAAATAACAGAGTGATATATTTATATATATTAGTCCAGATCCAACTTTACAAGTCCAACACTGTGCTAAAGTCAAAATAAATAACTACACGGGGCATACCCCGGTCAATAAAGAAAGAAAGACAGACGGACAGACAAACAGACCACTGCTGGCTCTATGACTTCCTGCCAAAAGTGCGAGGAAAACTCATAGACTGTTGCTCCGCCTCACCTGAAAAAGAAGGGTGAGTCTCACAACATAGACTCATTAGGGTTCACGTGGATCCCCACCTCACAACGAAACATATAAAAGCAAGTAATCATGCAATGGCATAAAGAAATGACAGGAAATAAAGCTGTATATGCACGTGAACAAATTAAAAATAGCTAACTGGAATGTCATTTAATATTCACATGAATAATTAAACTCGAGAATCCTAATCTACCAATAGAATAATAATTCAACAATTCCAAGTGACAGGAGAAAGAAAGGACAGCCAGAAAGAAGACCAGACGCGTCCACTAACAACTTATACTGCGTCTCAAGTATCTACACGAGCCTGGAACGCGGCAAGTGAGACACGTAACAGTAACCAAAGTCAAGAACTAGTCAGGGTCACACTCGTCAGTGTCAGTCCAAGCCCTTGACCACGTGTGCACACACAGGCTCAATGCCTTGAGCCAGGCCTCTAGCTAGTTTCCCCCCCCCCCCCTAGTAGTACGCTACTGCCAAGCAAGGGGGCCCACGGAAACCAACTTAAAAACTGTACATCCAGACTACCCCGCCACCTCTCCCAGGTGGGCCGACACTAAAGGTCGTCGGGCAACGACTAGTGGTTCCATCACAAGGAAAGAGAAAATAAATCTATTGGGATCTAAAAATATGCCACAGTTTGTAAAAATATTTAAACATGGCAAACATGCAGTATTAAATGCATAATTAAATGAACATAATAAAATTCACACATTGTAGGTCCAAACGGTCTACTACAGGCCCGCAAGGACAAGGTAAACGGTCAAGCGTTTGACCGCTAGACTGACCCAAACGGTCTTCTCCATGACCGCTTGGCCACGAATATTTCACATAATTAAACGGGATGAAACCTGATCGTAAACGGTCGCACGATGGACCGCTTAGGGACGTTAAATGGTCTGGTCAAAGACCGCTAGACTCACACCGCCTTACTTGGTCAAAGGACTAAACGGTCAACTACTAGCCCGCTAGGGTCCGCAAACGGTCGGTCGAATGACCGCCTAAGATACCAAACGGTCAAGCGTAAGACCGATTAGGTCCACCGCCTTACCCCTATTTGCAAGCAGTCACTAGGACGACCGTAAGCCGCCCAGAGCACTGAAAATGCGGGAATTCCAATTGGAACCCCTCCCAATCGATTCAAATCGATGAGAAAACACAGTTTAACCTGTTCCCTGCCTTTCCACATCCATTCCACAGTAAACACATGCCCAAAAACATAAAACAATGGCCATGGATGGATTGAAAACATAAATTACAATGTTCATGCTATCAAGACATAAATGACGATGTTCATGCATATAGGTCAGCTGTTAACATGCCAAGGGATGGGGAATCAATCCTAACGAGGTAAGGAAGCCATCCCCCTTCTTGGTTCTAGCCGAAAACACCGTTCCACGTCCGTTCCACGCGAAGGACGCCGCGCTCCACACGTGGGTTCCCGCCTCCACGCTCCACAGCTCACCTCCACGACGACACTGCCGCACCTCTCACACCCCAAGCTCGCCGAAATCACCACCTGGAAATCCTACAGCGCCTCGGGGTGAGCACACCGTCAAGGGAGCAAGGAGAGAGGGGGGACGTGCGAGAGAGAAAGAGAGGGTGAGGGGAGAGAGAGAACCCTCGTGGGTTCTCAAAAAAATATTTGATATATTATTTTTTTAAAAAAAAACTCAAATTACAATAAGGCCTTAAAAGAAGCGAAATTGCATAAATGCCTTATTTTATTTCTAAATACTTATACAAATTGGTTAAGCCCACTTAACTAGGCCCATTAAGCCCAATAAAATAGCCTAAATTCGTGAATCTTCCCACACTTCAATATCGATAAGGATCCACTAAGAATCCATTAATTACCGGATCTTACAATCCCTCCCTCCTAATAGAAATTTCATCCTCGAAATTTAAAAGGAAACACAAGGAGAGAACTGAAAGAAAATATACCTTATTTGAATAAAAATGGAAACTGCCGACGCATATCGTCCTCACGTTCCCAAGTAGCTTCATTACCCGAGTGACGCTGCCATACTACCTTTACCAGACGGATTACCTTACTTCTCAGTCGTTGTTCACAACGATCATCAATTCGTATCAAAAACTCTGGCGTGGATAGATCCGCTGTCACTTCAGGCCACATTGAATCATCTAACATGTGAGATGCATCCGGAATATACTTTCTTAACTGAGAAACATGAAACACATCGTGGATTGCTTGCATCGCCGATGGCAACTGAAGTCGATAAGCCACTTGGTCCACACGTTCCAGAATAGGAAACAGGCCAATATATTGGGGACTAAGCTTTCCACGCTTCCCAAATCTCATCACACCTTTCATCGGAGATATTTTCACAAAAATAGAATCTCCAGGCTCAAATTGCAATGGTCTTCTACGCCGATCTGCTTAACTTTTCTGTCGACTTTGAGCTATCAACATTTTTTGTCTGATCAGGCGCACCACATCAACACACTGCTGAATCATATCTGGCCCTGTCAATAGTCGGTCACCAGTCTCAAACCAGTCTAATGGTGTACGACAAGGATGCCCATACAAAGCTTCATACGGAGCCATATCAATACTGGAATGATAACTATTATTATATGAAAATTCCACCAGTGACAAGTGTTGACTCCACGAACCCTGCCAATCCAAGCAACATGATCGCAACATATCTTCTAATGTCTAAATAGTCCTTTCGGACTGACCATCAGATTGAGGATGATACGCTGAACTAAATGCCAGTTCCGTACCTAACACCTTTTGAAAGCTCTACCAGAAGCCATAAGTAAAACGCGGGTCACGGTCTGACACAATGGATATTGGAATTCCATGCAACGGCACAATCTTTTCAACATACAGCTCCGCCAATTTCTGAACATTCCACGTCACCTTGATCGGTAACATTCTTGCTGTCTTAGTTAGACAATCAACTAACAGCCAAATACCATCATAGCCTTGAGAAGTGAGAGACAAACCCACAATAAAATCAGTAGTGATGTGATCCTATTTCTACATCGGAATCTCCAAGGGTTGAAGCATTCCTCCAGGCTTTTGATGCTCAACTTTGACCTGTTGACATGTCAAACATTTACACATAAAATCAGCTACATCTTTCTTCATACCTGGCCACCAGAATTACCTTTTCACATTATGATACATTTTCGTGATGCCAGGATGAATAACATAGCAAGATCCATGCGCTTCACACAAAATGACATTCCTCAAAGATTCATCAGCCGGAACATAAAGTCTACCTCTAAATCTAACCACAGAATCATCACCAAACTCCACATCTGGCATTAACATAATGCGAGACAACTCAGAATCTGCCTGTTGTGCCTCCCTGATCTGTTGGTAAATAGCTGGAGTCATCACTAGACTAGCAAACACAGCTACCATCGGATCACGAGGAATTTTCAATCTGAATGTCTCACAAGGAAGCTGTTCCCACAACTTCCATTCTCGAATCAATAAAAGACTAATCTGCACCTTCCTACTCAATGCATCGGCCACCACATTCATCTTGCCAGGTTGATAAGACAGAGTAAAATCATAGTATTTCATATACTCCATCCACCTGTGCTGACGAAAATTCAAATCCTTCTGAGGAAACACATACTTCAAGCTTTGATGATCTGTGAAGATCTCAAACTTCTCACCATACAAGTAGTGTCGCCAGATTTTCAATGCAAAAATCACCGCTGCCAACTCTAGATCATGAGTGGGATAATTTTCTTCTTATTGCTTTAATTGTCGGGACGCATATGTCACAACATTGCCATGTTGCATAAGCACTGCACCCAACCCAACTCGAGAAGCATCTGTACACACAACGAAGCCACCCGAGCCAGAAGGCAAAACAAGCACTGGAGAAGTGGTGAGTAGCCTTTTCAATTTATTGAAGCCATGCTCACACCTATCCGACCACACAAATGGCACATCTTTGCGAGTCAACTTAGTCATCAGTGCGGAAATTCATGCAAAATCTTGAATAAATCTTCGATAATAACCAGCAAGACCTAGAAAGCTCTTGATCTCTGTCACAGTCTTAGGGCTCTGCCATTGTAGAACAGCTTCAATTTTAACAGGATCAACTACAACTCCCTCGCAAGAAATCGCATGGCCTAGAAAATGAACTTCCCAAAGCCAAAACTCACATTTGCTGAATTTAGCATAGAGCTCGTGATCTCGTAGAGTCTGCAATACTACCTGAAGATGCTGAACATGTTCTTCCTCAGAGGCAGAATAGACCAAAATATCATCCATAAAGATCACCACAAACTAGTCCAATTATGGACGAAACACACGATGCATGAGGTCCATAAACGCTGCTGGAGCATTGGTTAGCCCAAATGGCATAACCAAAAATTCATAATGACTATACCTCGTACTAAAGGCAGTCTTCTCCACATCAGATTCCTGAATCCTCAATTGGAAATAACCAGATCGAAGATCAATTCGTGAAAAGATGCTTGCCGACTGAAGTTGGTCAAACAAATCATCAATCATGGGCAAAGGATATTTATTCTTGACAGTCACCTGATTTAATTGCCTGTAATCAATACATAGCCTCAGGCTTCCATCTTTCTTCTTCACAAATAATACAGGAGCACCCTATGGAGAAAAGCTAGGACGGATATAGCCCTTTTCCAGCAATTCTAACAACTGCGCTCTCAACTCTTTCAATTCTATAGGAGCCATACGGTAAGGTGCCTTTGCTAAAGGTGCCGTACCTGGAATTAATTCAATTACCATCTCAATCTCTCGCTGTGGGGGTAAGCCTGGCAACTCATCAGGAAACACATCAAAAAAATTCACAAATCACAAGAATATCGTTTATCTCCTGCTGTGGTGCCTCGATAGCAACCACGGAAGCAAAGAATCCCTGACAACCTGCATTAAGTAATCTACAGGCTCGAATAGCAGAAATAAGCAAGCGAGAAGAACGAGATCGAATACCTTAAAAATAGAATGTCACTTTCCCATATGGCTGAAAATAAACTTTCTTCGATTTACAATCAACCACGGCTCCATAATTTTCTAACCAATCCATGCCCAGAATAACGTCATAGTCTACCAGCTTCAATGCATATAGCCTAGCTGGCAACTGTTGATTCCCAATCACTATAGGAGTCTCATCAAGACAGAAAGGTGTAAACATGAACTCCCCAGAAGGCAAGAATATGAGGAGCATACCGACCCAATTCCATAAATTTGTTTCGATACTGCAAGACTGTCATCTCGCCCTGAGCCAACTCCATAAATTGGTGTATTTTGTCCATTCTGAGATAAGCTGGACTATATGTACGCTCGAATGAAGTCACGAACTCCTTCCATGTAATCAGTCAAAGAGGACGGGACTTGAAAGTCACCTCCCACTCCGTGGACCACTACGCGAGTGCTGCCCCCTGCAACTGAAAAGTAGCTAGCATCACCCTCTCATCTTCAGTGCACTCCATAGAACGGAATACACGCTCTGTTGCATCCAGCCAAACCCTAGCCCCATCTGGATCAGCTTGTCCTTCATATGTCGGTGGGTGGAAAAGAAGAAACTCATTTAGAACTCGCCCACGACCACCTTGAGGCAATAAGTCTTCACTAGTAGTAGGGTCAACACGGCCTTGCCCTCGAACATTCGCTAGAGGAGGCGAATTACCGCTCTCTTCCCTTGGAACATCTCGGGGCACATTAGCTTGGACTCGACTTTGGCCTCTCCGTCTAGGCGGCATTGCAATCTAAACTTACAAGAAAACACACAACAGAAGAACCATAAGTAATCACGGAAAAATAACCTAAGCCAGCAATTGTGGTACACAAGGACTTGTTCTGGACTATTGCAATTTCAATTCCTTATACATCACCCCAACACCGCTCTGATACCAACTGTAACGACCCGGAGATCCAGATACCGGTAAACTGATACCAAGAACTCGGAGGCGCCACCCAAGAGGATGATGAGGCCCTGTAAGGGTTGGGAGGATTGGTAGAGGAGGTGCATAATGAATTGGAATTACATGCGTAGTTATAAAATGGCAATTATAAGCGGAAGTAATTTAAAATAACAGAGTGATATATTTATATATACTAGTCCAGATCTAACTTTACAAGTCCAACACTGTATAAAAGTCAAAATAAACAACTATACGGGGCATACCCCGGTCAAAATAGAAAGAAAGACAGACGGACAGACAAACAGACCACTGTTGGCTCTATGACTTCCCATAAAAGCGCGAGGAAAACCCATAGACTATTGCTCCGCCTAACCTGAAAAAGAAGGGTGAGTCTCACAACATAGACTTAGTAGGGTTCACGTGGATCCCCACCTCGCAACGAAACATATAAAAGCAAGTAATCATGCAATGGCATAAAGAAATGACAGGAAATAAAGTTGTATATGCACGTGAACAAATTAAAAACAACTAACTGGAATGCCATTTAATATTCACATGAATAATTAAACTCGAGAATCGTAATCTACTAATAGAATAATAATTCAACAATTCCAAGTGACAGGAGAAAGAAAGGACCACCAGAAAGAAGACCAGACGCGTCCACTGACGACTTATACTGCGTCTCAAGTATCTACACGAATCTGGAACGCGGCAAGTGAGACACGTAACAGTAACCAAAGTCAAGAACTAGTCAAGGTCACACTCGTTAGTGTCAGTCTAAACCCCTGACCACGTGTGCACACACAGGCTCAATGCCTTGAGCCAGGCCTCTAGCTAGTCCCCCCCCAGTCCCACGGAAACCTGCTTAAAAACCGTATGTAGCAACCCTAGTAAATTAAAGAACTAGAAAGTCTAAATAAAATTAAAATATATAAATATATAATAATTAAACGAGGCATGGACCTTTTACATAACCCCCTTACATTCTGAAAAGTCTTACAAAATGGACTCATAGACCTTACCATTATATTATAATACATTTAAGAATAACATGTTATTTTAAGTAGCCATTAGATGCACAAAATAATTTTAATTGAATTAAGAATCATTAAATCTTGAAAAAAAATGTCAATTTATATTTTATTACTAATTTAGACAATTCAATATTCCACATTTACTATATTATAACTTTATTAGAAGGGAAAAGGATATACATATAAGATTTAAATAGATTAAAGATATATAAAGGATAAAAGAATGGACATATATACAATATCGGTCTTTTGGCGGCTAACAAAAAAAAGAGAGCAAAAATTTAATTGACGACAACGTTGATAGGCGTCCATTCTATAAGAAATGACTTTGAGCAAGTCGTTATTTCTAAATTAGAAAAAAATCAAATACAGTATATTATAAAAGAACAGGAATATATACATAATATTGAAAATACCCAAAAATCAAATGATGCCTATACCAATGGGCGTGTACAAAGTGAATGACGACAGAATGCATGTCGTTAATTAGTTAAAGTATAAATAGCATAAGGAAGGATATATTAATAAAGATTTCTAGGATATAACCACGATTTTGCTTCTTTCAGGGGTGTGAGGCAATAACAAAATGTAAAAAATGGCATGGTCGTGGACATCAATTTCATAAGAGATGACTTTGAATAAGTCGTCATTTCAAGAAAATGAATAGTACTATTTTTTTCGACTAAAGAATTTTGGAAACATAATTATATGAAAAAATAGAGAAACATGGAAAATTAATACTCCTACAATTTCCTATCTAGATCACTTCCAGAAAAAAAGATAAAAATCCTAGAAGATTCTAATACTTAAGTTATTACGTGTTTCGAAAGGAAATTCTAATACTATTAGGATAGGTACTAGAGAGTTAAGTCTCAATCGAACTCCAACCCTATAGGTCTCCTAAACCCTATAAATACCCACCCTCTTCGATGAACTATTACGTTCTTCTCTCCCAGCCACCTGCTGCTGTTGCAAAGTTATTCGAGGTGTCAAGGGAGCCTTCTGTTCTTCAAGCCAAAGGGGTTGCACTACTATTTTATCGTCTTCTTCCTACAAAAACGTGGGAGAACCATCTTCCTCTTCCTTCTGCGAAGAAGTCTGCAATAAGAAGGGAGCAAGGAGCCTTCTTCTTCTCACTAAAGGAAGGCTGCTGTCTTATTACCATCATCAACGTACTGCTGCTATTGATGTTATCAATCTGCTACCTTTAGCATCTTCATCCTGCAGCTTCTTATATTGGTTTTTCATTGCTTTGTTCAAAACAGAGAATCGACTCTCCAATCCCTTCATTAATCTTTATCAACCAGATCGTCACCAAGGTAGGTTATCTCAAGACCCGTAGCCCAAACCATCATAAATCATGTTATGCATATATGATAGTTCATGCACGAAGTTTTTGCTGAGTTTGGAAAAGTTCTGGAAAATTTTGTAAATGGCGACCTGTATAAGGGCGTCCATTTTTATTTTGACGACCGGGAGAACAGGCGTCAATTTCGAATGAATTAATAAATACGCATGTTAAAAAATCTAATATCTATCTAACCAGTAAGCTGATCTAATGCATGATCATATGTCTAGAATCCTGCTATTTTTCTTGACATGTCCATATACTTGTTCCCTAAAATTATTTATCATGGAAAACTGGTACTGTTTATAACTAATCTGGAAGAAAAGGGAAAAAGATGACCCTCAATATGTCGTCTATATTATATATAACGTCCCAGGTCAGAGCGCTATCTACGAAATTAAAGACTTAACCTAAGTCGCCAATTCCTTGAATACTGGAATTTACTTATTTTCAGCAAACGGAAATATGAATTGGACGACTGTTCTAGAAGTCGTCAAATATTGAAATGACGACCCAGTCAAGGGCATCAATTCTTTAAATGAAGACTTTGGCTAGGGCGTCAATTTCCTATCTTGTTATTTTCCTATGTTTTTCCTGTGAACCGTGGATTTATATACTTATATATATATATCTGGCACTATATTCCAATCCGTGAGTATAGACCCACGTTCTTTGAAGTTTTATCGACTGCCCTTAATTCTGGGTGATAGATGAACTCTCCGCGGGACATTCCGTTCCTTCGGACCGGTGACTTTATCACAGAGGCCTCCGTAAGACTCCGCACGCTTTGGATTCCCTCAAAGCAGCCGAGCTGGTTGTACCATAAAAATCCATGATACTACTTGATTGTCATGTCACTCTAAAGAAACATGGTAAAACCGGCCCTTATGACATTCATGATGATGATGTCATGAGAATATCCATGAATTAATGGAATGGGAAACCATGCCATTAGTGTCCTTATGAATTAGGTGCCGTACTAATGGACCTCAATTCTGTCCAGCTTATCCTGTCTGAAAAGAACGAGCGACCATCTCCATGTGGGCGCTTACTCTTATTGTCATGGCACCCAAGCTAGGGAGCCAATTCCACCTATTTTTATCGGTAATCGTGATTATACCGTTACTATCATCATGATACTACGTGTTCAAATCCTTGAAATGCTATCTACCTTAAAGTTATACAAGTTTGTTCCTTGAAACTCTGTATTGGCTATACTTTAGTGGATGTCAAAAATACATGACCAATGCCTGCGCATATAGGGCCCGATCTGGTCTTGGGAGGAGCACCCAAAAGTACTTGTGCCCATGGGAGTTGTAATGATTATGGTATGGCATTGTACCGAAGTGCATGACTAGCTTGATTAGACATTCCACAATCTCATACTCGACTTGACATGACATGACTTGCGTGACCCGGAAAGAGTATTTATATACTTGCTTGAAACATGATAGCCAAATTTCCGACATGACATGATGAATATACTTGCTTGAATATCTTGATATTCATTGATATAAGACATGTTAGTTCACTCCAGTATCTCTTGTTATACTCTCTTTCTCTTGTCATTTTACGCAGACATGCACAGCCTTATTGCATTCATGAAAACATGTAATTACTTAAACCAATTGCTAGTTCTTGAGATATAATTCCTACTGAGCGTTCGCTCACCTAGTGTTTTTCCTTATTTTTCAGGTAAGTCCGATGATGAGACTCAATCGGATGGGGAAGGTCAAGAGTGAAGGGACTAGAGCTACTCCGTCTATCCAAGCGTCTACTAGTCTTATCTTTCTAATTTCTTGAGTCAACCATTGTACTTTTCCTTTTATTGGGTCTTAGCACTTTCCTTAAGTGGATTGTAATAGAAGTACTTTTGAGGTTGTGATTGAATAAAGGATTGGGTTATCTTTACTTTTGTGCGCTCTGTCTTTGTGTTGCATACACTAACGCTCTGATTAACATGATCGATATAAACTCGTCACGTGTCTCCGGGTATCTTCCGCGCTCAGGGCGTGACAGTTTTTGTGGTATCAGAGTCTAGGATATTCAATTCCTAGGAAACCCAAGTCCAAGAATAGGTATAAACCTTTAACCGGTGAGATTGGGTAGAACCAAGGGTAAAGTTAACTTAGAATTAAGACCTTTTTGACCTAATCACGTATCAATATAGTTATCGTAATTATAGGACAATGACTGCCGAACGTGCCCAGTGGCGCAACATGCAACGCACTCTGCAAGGCATGACCCAGGCCCTTCAACAAGTGGCATAAGGAGGTGCACATCGTGGGGCAGGAAATCTCCACCAAAGCTTCAAGAACATGAACCCTCCCAAGTTCATGGGATCCACTGATCTGGATGATGCCGAGCACTGGATCCGGGAGACCGAACGTATCTTTCGGGTTATGCAATGTACAGACCAAGAGAAGGTCTTGTTAGCAACGTTTCAATTGGAAAGGGACGCCCGTTGCTGGTGGGAGTCGGTAGAAGCCACATTAGATCAAGGACAAGTTACTTGGGAGGAGTTTGTTGAACATTTCAACAATAAATATTTTTCAGATCGAGTCCAGGAGAAGAAGGCCACCGAGTTCGCATCACTGAAGCAACGATCATTATTAGTGGCCGAGTATGAGGCACAATTCTCAAGGTTATCCCTGTATGCTAAACATTTAATCAGTACCAAGAAAATGAAAGCTAGAAGGTTTCTAAATGGGCTCAGGCCCCAGTTTATCACACAACTGGCCCCGATGGACATACAAGTCTATTCAGAGATGGTACGACGAACCCAGCTACTGGAGGATGCCACGGAACTATCTGATAGGATCTGTGGGAGAGACAAGAAGGAGCATGTTACCAGCTCTGGCACTTTCAAACCCAATTTCAAGAAAAGGCCAAGTAACGGAGGAGAGTCTTCTCAGGAGAAGAAAGTCAAAAAGATTAACAAGCCGTTCTCCATCACCACCACACCTTCTAAAGTGGTGTGTAGACACTGTGACAAGGCCGGACATAAGGCCGAAGAATGCTGGAGGAAACTTGGAGCGTGTCTCCATTGTGGGAGCCGTGATCATCAGATTCCCGACTGTCCCCTACTCAATGATCAAGCCGGTGACGGAAAGTGCCCGGTGACAAAGAATGCGCGTCTCCAAGCTATTAAGGAGGCGGAACAAGACGAAGGCAGACTGGTAGAAGGTACACTTAAAATTTGTTCCAAGTCTGCACATGTCTTATTTGATACGGGTGCATCACATTCTTTTATTTCCAAGAGGTTTGCTGATCCATTACCCATGGAACCGGAATGGATGAAAATAGTTTTATCTACTCCTCTCGGAAACGAAACCGATATTACTCATCATTATCAAAACTGCGAAGTCTTGGTAAAGGGTAGAAATCTTCCTATCAACCTAATATGCCTAGATTTAAAGGAATATGATGTTATATTAGGAGTAGATTGGTTATCCATGTATCAGGCAACTGTGGATTTCCAAAATAGCAAGGTTACTTTCAAGGAATTCCCGGAACTAGCATATACTTGTCCAAAGAGTCGGAGCAAGTCGCCTCTTATTTTAGCTCTTCGAGCTAACAAGCTAATAAGGAAAGGATGTGTATCTTTCCTTGCGTTGGTCACTATTAAGGAGACTAAGGAGACTAAGCTAGAAGACATCCCAGTTGTGCAAGAATTTTCGGACGTGTTTCTGGAAGATTTGCCTGGATTACCCCGACAAAGAGAAGTGGCCTTCACCATCGACTTGATCCCTGGTGCTGGTCCAGTTTCTAAGGCACCATATAGGATGTCCCCTGCCGAACTCAAGGAGCTGAAGGAGCAATTGATGGAACTTCTCAAGAAAGGATTTATCAGACCAAGTACTTCCCCGTGTGGAGCACCTGTGCTATTTGTAAAGAAGAAAGATGGATCCATGAGGTTATGCATCGACTATCGACAGTTGAATCATCTCACTATCAAGAACAAGTATCCACTACCGAGAATCGATGAGTTATTTGATCAAATATCTGGATCCAAGTATTTTTCAAAGATTGATCTCAGGTCAGGATATCACCAACTAAGGATCAAGGATGAGGACATTTATAAGACCGCATTCAGAAGCAGGTATGGGCAATACGAATTTGTTGTTATGCCTTTTGGACTAACAAATGCCCCTGCTGCCTTTATGCAGTTGATGAATAGTATATTCAGGCCTCATCTAGATCAATTCATAGTGATTTTCATTGATGATATACTGATCTATTCAAAGACCAAGGAAGAACACGAGGAGCATTTGAGGATTGCATTACGGATATTGAGGATGAATCAGTTATATGCAAAGCTCAGTAAATGTGAATTCTGGTTAGAAGAAGTATCTTTCTTGGAGCATGTTATATCAAAGGACGGTTTATCCGTAGATCCATCAAAGGTTGAAGCTGTCAGGAATTGGGAAAGACCGACCAATGCTAGCGAGATCCGAAGTTTCTTAGGTCTTGCAGGTTATTATCGGTGATTTATTAAGGATTTCTCTAAGATAGCCGTACCACTCACTAGGCTAACTCGCAAGGAGATCCGTTATGAATGGAGTGAGGAATGTGAAAGAAGCTTCCAAGCTCTCAAAGATCACCTAACTACTGCCCCGGTCTTAGCTCTACCGGTTGATGGAGAAAAATTTGAAGTATACACCGATGCATCTGGCATTGGCCTCGGATGTGTTTTAATGCAACAAGGGAAAGTTATAGCCTACTCTTCTCGCCAATTGAAGAAGCACGAGGAGAACTACCCAGTCCATGACTTAGAATTGGCTGCGGTAGTGTTTGCACTGAAGATATGGAGACATTATCTATACGGAGTGCAGTTTATTGTATACTCTGACCATAAAAGTCTTAAGTATCTCTTCTCTCAGAAGGAATTAAATATGAGGCAAAGACGTTGGCTAGAATATCTCAAGGACTTCGACTTCACTATACAATATCATCCTGGAAAGGGTAATCCTGTAGCCGATGCCCTCAGTCGAAAGCCGAGAGCATTATTAGACAATTGTATGATTTAGGAGTAGAAGTAGCTAGAACAATTCTCTAAGCTTAATATAAGCATGGACAAGGATAGTAGGTGTGTCACAGTATCCCATATGAGCATACAGTCAGACTTGCTATCCGAAATACAAGGACTTCAAGATAGTGACCCAGTACTAGTGGAAATCAAAGACAAAATAGAAGAACAAACTAATTTCAAGATAGCCTCGGATGGAAGATTGATGTTCAAGAATAGAACATGTATACCAAATTGTCCAGAGCTAAAGAAGAAAATCTTAGATGAAGCTTACAGATCGAGGTACACGATTCATGCAGGGTCTACCAAAATGTACCAAGATTTGAAAAGGACCTTCTGGTGGTCCAATATGAAAAGAGAAGTAGCAGACTTTGTGTCTCGCTGTCTCACGTGTCAACAAGTCAAGGTTGAACACCAAAAACCTGCCGGTAAGCTACATCCTCTAGATATTCCAAATGGAAGTGGGAGGATATCGGTATGGACTTCATTATGGGTCTGTCTAAATCAAAAGGAGGACGTGATGGAATATGGGTTATCATCGACCGATTGACCAAATCGGCACACTTCTTGCCAATCAAGAGTCGATGGTCAGTGGATGTTCTTGCTGCATTATACATAAAGGAGATAGTCAGGTTACATGGAGTACCTGTCTCAATCGTGTCTGACAGAGACCCCCGTTTTACTTCTCACTTTTGGAAGGGTCTACAACATTCGCTAGGGACGGGACTTAACTTTAGTACAACTTTTCATCCTCAAACGGATGGTCAGACCGAGAGAACCAATCAGGTGGTTGAAGATATGCTCAGGGCTTGCATCATTGATTTTGGTGGAGGCTGGCATGATCACTTGCCTTTGGTTGAATTTGCATACAATAACAGCTACCAGGCAAGTATACAAATGGCACCTTTCGAAGCTTTATACGGAAGGAGTTGCCGATCACCTTTATGCTGGGACGAAGTTGGCGAGAAACAACTATTAGGTCCAGACATGGTAAAGGATACCACTGAAAAGATTCAGTTGATTAGAGAAAGACTTCAAGTTGCTCAGTCTAGACAGAAGGCCTATGCTGACATAAGAAGAAGAGATCTCGAATTCAAGTCGGAGATCACGTATTTCTCAAGATATCACCTGGACGTGGAATTAGGAGATTTGGTGTTAAGGGCAAGCTTACACCAAGGTTTATCGGACCTTTTGAAATACTGGAAAGAGTTGGCGAGGTTGCTTACCGTGTCGCTTACCTCCTAATTGTCCGAAGTTCATAATGTATTCCACATATCAATGTTGAAGAAATATGTGCACGATCCGTCACATATCATTGGTCATGGAGACCTGGTGATTCAAAGGGATCTCACTTATGAACAAAAGCCCATGAAGATCCTCGATCGCGAGGTACGAACATTAAGGAACAAAGTTATTCCCATGGTTAAGGTGCAATGGAGTAAATGTTCAGAATACGAAGCCACATGGGAGACTGAGGAGTCTATGAGGAAACAATTCTCAGACTTATTCTAAAAAGGTATGTACTCTACACTCTCCACGTTTATATGTGATTGAATTTGGAGACCAAATTCTTTTAAGTGGGGGAGGGTGTAGCAACCCTAGTAAATTAAAGAACTACAAAGTCTAAATAAAATTAAAATATATAAATATATAATAATTAAACGAGGCCTGGACCTTTTACATAACCCCCTTACATTCTGAAAAGTCTTACAAAATGGACTCATGGACCTTACCATTATATTATAATACATTTAAGAATAACATGTTATTTTAAGTAGCCATTAGATGCACAAAATAATTTTAATTGAATTAAGAATCTTTAAATCTTGAAAAAAATGTCAATTTATATTTTATTACTAATTTAAAATTTTTAATATTCCACATTTACTATATTATAACTTTATTAGAAGGGAAAAGAATATACATATAAGATTTAAATAGATTAAAGATATATAAAGGATAAAAGAATGGACATATATACGATATCGATCTTTTGGCGGCTAACAAAAAAAAAGAGAGCAAAAATTTAATTGACGCTAACGTTGATGGGCGTCCATTCTATAAGAAATGACTTTGAGCAAGTCGTTATTTCTAAATTAGAAAAAAATCAAATACAGTATATTACAAAAGAATAGGAATATATACATAATATTGAAAATACCCAAAAATCAAATGACGCCTATACCAATGGGCGTGTACAAAGTGAATGACGACAGAATGCATGTCGTTAATTAGTTAAAGTATAAATAGCATAAGGAAGGATATACTAATAAATATTTCTAGGATATAACCACGATTTTGCTTCTTTCAGGGGTGTGAGGCAATAACAAAATGTAAAAGATGGCATGGTCGTGGACGTCAATTTCATAAGAGATGACTTTGAATAAGTCGTCATTTCAAGAAAATGAATAGTACCATTTTTTTCGACTAAAGAATTTTAGAAAAATAATTATATGGAAAAATAGAGAAAAATGGAAAATTAATACTCCTAAAATTTTCCTTCTAGATCACTTCCAAAAAAAAAAGATAAAAATCCTGAAAGATTCTAATACTTAAGTTATTACGTGTTTCGAAAGGAAATTCTAATACTATTAGGATAGGCACTAGAGAGTTAAGTCTCAATCGAACTCCAACCCTATAGGTCTCCTAAAACCTATAAATACCCACCCTCTTCGATGAACTATTACGTTCTTCTCTCCCAGCCACCTGCTCCTGTTGCAAAGTTATTTGAGGTGTCGAGGGAGCCTTCTGTTCTTCAGGCCAAAGGGGCTGCACTACTATTTTATCGTCTTCTTCCTACAAAAACGTGGGAGAACCATCTTCCTCTTCCTTCTGCGAAGAAGTCTGCAATAAGAAGGGAGCAAGGAGCCTTCTTCTTCTCACTAAAGGAAGGCTGCTGTCTTATTACCATCATCAACGTACTGCTGCTGTTGATGTTATCAATCTGCTGCCTTTAGCATCTTCATCCTGCAGCTTCTTATATTGGTTTTTCGTTGCTTTGTTCAAAACAGAGAATCGACTCTCCAATCCCTTCATTAATCTTTATCAACCAGATCGTCACCAAGGTAGGTTATCTCAAGACCCGTAGCCCAAACCATCATAAATCATGTTATGCATATATGATAGTTCATGCACGAAGTTTTTGCTGAGTTTGGAAAAGTTCTGGAAAATTTTGTAAATGGCGAC
Organism: Amorphophallus konjac; assembly: GCA_022559845.1. Taxonomy (NCBI): domain Eukaryota; kingdom Viridiplantae; phylum Streptophyta; class Magnoliopsida; order Alismatales; family Araceae; genus Amorphophallus; species Amorphophallus konjac. The sequence goes on from JAHNEJ010003246.1 coordinate 112,830, forward strand.
CTGTATAAGGGCGTCCATTTTTATTTTGACGATCGAGAGAACAGGCGTCAATTTCGAATGAATTAATAAATACGCATGTTAAAAAATCTAATATATATCTAACCAGTAAGCTGATCTAATGCATGATCATATGTCTAGAATCCTGCTATTTTTCTTGACCTGTCCATATACTTGTTCCCTGAAATTATTTATCATGGAAAACTGGTACTGTTTATAACTAATCTGGAAGAAAAGGGAAAAAGATGACCCTCAATATGTCGTCTATATTATATATAACGTCCCAGGTCAGGGCGCTATCTACGAATTTAAAGACTTAACCTAAGTCGCCAATTCCTTGAATACTGGAATTTACTTATTTTCAGCAAACAGAAATATAAATTGGACGACTGTTCTGGAAGTCGTCAAATATTGAAATGACGACCCAGTCAACGGCGTCAATTCTTTAAATGAAGACTTTGGATAGGGCGTCAATTTCCTATCTTGTTATTTTCCTATGTTTTTCTTGTGAACCGTGGATTTATATACTTATATATATATATATATCTGGCACTATATTCCAATCCGTGAGTATAGACCCACGTTCTTTGAAGTTTTATCGACTGCCCTTAATTCTCGGTGATAGATGAACTCTTCGCGGGACATTCCGTTCCTTCGGACCGGTGACTTTATCACAGAGAACTCCATAAGACTCCGCACGCTTTGGATTCCCTCAAAGCAGCCGAGCTGGTTGTACCATAAAAACCCATGATACTACTTGATTGCCATGTCACTCTAAAGAAACATGGTAAAATCGGCCCTTATGACATTCATGATGATGATGTCATGAGAATATCCATGAATTAATGGAATGGGAAACCATGCCATTAGTGTCCTTATGAATTAGGTGCCGTACTTATGGACCTCAATTCTGTCCAGCTTATCCTATCTGAAAAGAACGAGCGACCATCTCCATGTGGGCGCTTACTCTTATTGTCATGGCACCCAAGCTAGGGAGCCAATTCCACCTATTTTTATCGGTAATCATGATTATACTGTTACTATCGTCATGATACTACGTGTTCAAATCCTTGAAATGCTATATACCTTAAAGTTATACAAGTTTGTTCTTTGAAACTCCGTATTAGCTATACTTTAGTGGATGTCAAAAATACATGACCAATGCCTGCTGATATAGGGCCCGATCTGGTCCTGGGAGGAGCACCCAAAAGTACTTGTGCCCATGGGAGTTGTAATGATTACGGTATGACATTGTACCGAAGTGCATGACTAGCTTGATTAGACATTCCACAATCTCATACTCGAATTGACATGACATGACTTGCGTGACCTGGAAAGGGTATTTATATACTCGCTTGAAATATGATAGCCAAATTTCTGACATGACATGATGAAAATACTTGCTTGAATATCTTGACATTCATTGATATAAGACATGTTAGTTCACTCCAGTATCTCTTGTTATACTCTCTTTCTCTTGTCATTTTACGCAGACATGCACAGCCTTATTGCATTCATGAAAACATATAATTACTTAAACCAATTGCTAGTTCTTGAGATATAATTCCTACTGAGCGTTCGCTCACCTAGTGTTTTTCTTTATTTTTCAGGTAAGTCCGATGATGAGACTCAATCGGATGGGGAAGGTCAAGAGTGAAGGGACTAGAGCTACTCCGTCTATCCAAGTGTCTACTAGTCTTATCTTTCTAATTTCTTGAGTCAACCATTGTAGTTTTCCTTTTATTGGGTCTTAGCACTTTCCTTAAGTGGATTGTAATAGAAGTACTTTTGAGGTTGTGATTGAATAAAAGATTGAGTTATCTTTACTTTTGCGCGCTCTGTCTTTGTGTTGAATACACTAACGCTCTGATTGACATGATCGATATAAACTCGTCACGCATCTCCGGGTATCTTTCGCGCTCGGGGCGGGACACCGTACATCCGGACTACCCCACCACCTCTCCCAGGTGGGCCGACACTAAAGGTCGTCGGGCTACGACTAGTGGTTCCATCACAAGGAAAGAGAAAATAAATCTATTGGGATCTAAAAATATGCCACAGTTTGTAAAAATATTTAAACATGGCGAACATGCAGTATTAAATGCATAATTAAATGAACAGGATAAAATTCACACACTGCAGGTCCAAATGGTCTACTACAGGCCCGCAAGGACACGGTAAATGGTCAAGCGTTTAACCGCTAGACCGACCCAAACGGTCTTCTCCATGACCGCTTGGCCACTAATATTTCACATAATTAAACGAGATGAAACCTGATCGCAAACGGTCGCATGATGGACCGCTTAGGGACGGCAAACGGTCTGGTCAAAGACCGCTGACTCACACCGCCTTACTTGGTCAAATGACTAAACGATCACCTACTAGCCCGCTAGGGTCCACAAACGGTCGGTCGAATGATCGCCTAAGATACCAAACGGTCAAGCGTAACACCGCTTAGGTCCATCGCCTTAACCCTATTTGCAAGCAGTCACTGGGACGACCGTAAGCCGCCCAGAGCACCGAAAACGAGGGAATTCTAATTGGAACCCCTCCCAATCGATTCAAATCGATGGGAAAACACTGTTTAACCTGTTCCCTGCCTTTCCACATCCATTCCACAGCAAATACATGCCCCAAAACAAAAAACAATGGCCATGGATGGATTGAAAACATAAATTACAATGTTCATGCTATCAAGACATAAATGACGATGTTCATGTATATAGGCCGACTGTTAACATGCCAAGGGATGGGGAATCAATCCTAACGAGGTAAGGAATCCATCCCCCTACTTGGTTCTAGACGAAACCCCGTTCCACGTCCGTTCCACGCGAAGGACGCAGCGCTCCACAAGTGGGTTCCCGCCTCCACGCTCCACAGCTCGCCTCCACGACGACACCGCCGCACCTCTCACGCCCCAAGCTCGCCGAAATCACCACCTACAAATCCTGCGGCGCCCCGGGGTGAGCACACCACCGAGGGAGCAAGGAGAGAGGGGGGACGTGCGAGAGAGAAAGAGAGGGTGAGGGGAGAGAGAGAACCCTCGTGGGTTCTAAAAAAAATATTTGATATATTATATTTTTTTGTTAAAAAAACTCAAATTACAATAAGGCCTTAAAAGAATTGAAATTTCATAAATGCCTTATTTTATTTCCAAATACTTATACAAATTGGTTAATCCCACTTAACTAGGCCCATTAAGCCCAATAAAATAGCCTAAATTTGTGAATCTTCCCACACTTCAATACCGATAAGGATCCACTAAGAATCCATTAATTACCGGATCTTACACCTAGGCTCTGATACCACTCTAACTATCACGTCCCGAGCTTATTAATACGGTGGAAAGAATTTCGGGAACATGGACAGTCGACTAGTACGCCTCAACGAGCAATATAATTAGAGCGCAAGACAATCACATAAAAGTAATTGCACAAGTATTTGATCAAACTTCAACTTTATTTCATAAGAAGAATAATCACATGTACATAAGACCATTTCTTTGGACATTTGACATCATACGACTCAAGAAAATAGAAAATTACAACTTGACTTGACTAGACTCAAAATGACTAAGGCTTCTCTCATTCCGTTGACCTTCAATCGCTCTCGGATCCCTCACTTGAGTAGTCTGAATCCGACCCGCTAGAAATTCCAAAAAAAGATTGGAAAAGTAGGGAATGAACACACATGCCTAGTAGGTATCTTCGCATCAACATGAAGGCAATGTTTAAATAATTAATATTTTAGCTCTATAATGAGAATGCGGTAAATCGTACGGCATAAACCAAAACATTCAAGAATATACGTTCAAGAATATAGATTCATGATATATCTGAGCAAGTAGACATGATCGAGTATATGAACAAGTAAGATAGACGTAAGTTGGCCTTTCATGAACAAGAATGCACGAGCATGTAACTAGAAAGTATGTACACAACCTTGTAAAGGCTATGTCATTAAGAAGCATGTAATTTTCCATGACGAGCCTCGTGGTGTTTCACTCATTTATAAGTGAAAGTACTCCCAGCACAATGCGACACCAGTATCGTCGTACCCCATGGTTTATAGCACGTTTTCGACCATCAGTCGTGGGGACTAGCATGGAGCCCTTGGACACAATCTGTGCCCAGTATTGCATCTTCATGTTATAAATCTAGCTACTTCTACGAGATAACAATAATTCCGGCCAATAAATTCAATTCCAAATAATAAGTTGCATGACAAAGTAACCAAGGTATAGAACGTACCAAAATAGGGATAAGATTCCAAAGAAGAATTAAAGGAATCATTATGCTACAACGACATTTCGACAGCATAACGGTACATTAATTATGTTCCATAACTTAACATCAACTTATTGAACATAGGTTGGAATTCCAGATAATCCTAAGATCATCTAGGAACTCAAGAAAATCAACCCCAAGGGTCAAACCTCGAGTTAGACAAATTCAGGAACTAAGCGGTCGTTTCCTGGACCGTTTCATAGATCATGCGGTCAAGTCTGGACCGTTTACCAGAGCTATGCGGTCGGGTAAGGACCATTTGTAGCGAGTCTAAGCCAGAACAAAGAAAACTTGACTCAAAGATACATGCGGTCATGGGATGACCGTTTGCAAAAGGAAGCGGTCACTTGCCGACCGTTAGGTAACCCTTAGCGGTCGCCATGAAGACCGTTTGGAATCCAGAATTCAGAAAGCATCGATAGTGTAAGTGTTTTCTAGATAATTTGGACTTTAAAGGTACAACCAGCTCGGCGTCCTAGTGGGAATCTCAGGCTCGCGGACTCTTACGGAGGCCTTGAAACATAATCCCCTAGTCCGGCAGAAGGAGTATGCGGCGGAGAGGTTCATAAGTCCAAGAGAGTGTACTTATAGTGCAAAGTGTATCTAATGGTCACATATCGGAGTACATGCCATGTACTTAAGAAAATGACTATAGCGATAACAGTGGATCGTGTGAAAATAGCGATCAAAACAACGTTCTAAACACCGCCATGAATCATGTTCCATCAACAAAGGAGAAAATATTTAATTACAAAATTATAACGTTTAGGCATCAAATTACATGATAACGGAAATAACGTTTAAAATCATGCACATGCTAAAACAAGGTATTCTGCAGAAAAATAGACATAATTTTGGGTGAAAAATAACATAATTATAGAGTTACAATGGGCAAAATTTAACTAAGTTCGGACTAGTTCACAGAAGCGTAAAGTGGTCTAAGGAGGACCATTTTCCGAGTCAAGCAGTCTATCGAGGGGCTGCTTAGCTATCCTTAGCGGTCACATATAGACCGTTTCTGTCTGGTTGACAAAAAACTCAGAAAATAGTAAAATACACACTAATCTCGGACATGTTATGCATGGAAATCAACGAAAACATGCTGTAAAACATGCTAGAACAAGAATAGGCTAAGAATATGCATAGGTTCGTGTATAATAAATAGTAGATTTTCTTTTTAACTCAATTAGGGCTAAGATTCATGCATGGATATTACACTAGATGCACAATCCCAATAAAACATAAAATTCTCTATGTACAGTACATGAAAATGACTAAAATCAGAGGGGTTTTATTCATAACATCAAGTTTAAGTCGTTCATGAGATAACCTACCTCTAGTCAGAGCTTTAAGCTTCGAATTGAGGGCTAGAACTTGACCCTAGTTTCTACTCGTCCTGAACCGAACCAGCAACTTCCCTCCCCTCTATCTCCTAATTCTCTTGACCTAAAGACGTGAAAATTGGAGGGTAGATAGAAGACATAAAGGGTAACAAAAAGTTCTAAAGACTCAACTGCTAAATACCTCGTTTAGGATTTTTAATTTGCAGATCAATTTTGCCCGATCGCACAAGTTCCTGTGTTTCTTGTACCGAACTAGCGATTTTGGATGCCTCTATCTTCCTGATGGCTTGATCTCCTACGATGAAATTTGGAGGGGAGTTAGTCCTTACTAAAATGAACGATATATTCTAAAGAACTTACCCCAAATAATGCTCCTTACCTTAGTTCCACGCGAGCCAAAAGTAAGGGTCGTACTTGTGAAACTTGGGATCTATTTATAGGGTTAGCTAGGCTTTCATGGATTAGAATGAACCTAGAGTCCTAATTAGGGTTCCAATTCGATCCTCTAACATTCTAGACTCTTCTAACTAAGGGATAGCATCGATCCTGGGTGATTAGGATGACAAAGTTCTCATCTTTTCACACTTTCTTCCATTCACGGAATCTGCAGAACCATGCGGTCCAGTTGGGACCATTTCTTGTCCCTTGTGGTCTCGCGATAGACCGCTTTTCGTCTTGGGCGTCGAAATTTGAATCCCTTCAAACTCCTTTGATATTATCCCCCATAATTAGCCTCTTTATCTTTAAAAATCTGAGAAATAGCTAAATGAGGCTTCTAGAATATGGGTCAATTCTTTTGGGCTTGGGTTTAGGTCCTTTTGGGCTTCTTAAAATGGGCCTACCTTATTCTTTAGTATAAGGCCTTTTATAATGAGATTTATTTTATCCATATCTCATTAATAATTATATTTAAATCTAGAAAATTCCTAGAAAAATTCTCGGGCATTACATGTATACCCCGGCAGTGGCGGAGGAAACCAATCGCTAGCCTCCCTTTGCCTTGAGTTGGCTAGGAAGCTTGGTCCGACTTCTCCATATAGAGTGAGGCATCAAGTAGATGACACTCAAACACCTCAAAAGGGTGTAGGTCGGCGAATATCATTTCTTCTTTTCCATCCCGGGGGTATTTGATACACTGATGAAGAGTAGAAGGTACCACCTGATCCTGATGCAGCCATGGTCGACCCAACATCGCCTTGTATGAAGTATCAGAATTTATAACATGAAACTGCACTTTGGTGGTGAAGTCTCCCAGCGAGAGATCAAACTCTACTACACCCATGGGTACTTCAAATTTCTGGTTGAACCCAAAGATTCTCATATCCTGGACCTTAGTCAGGTGTATATTGAAGTAGTGCTTTTGATAGACCCGATAAGGGAGTATGTTTACTCCTGTCCTTGGGTCAACTAGAATTCTGTTTATAGGCTGCCCATTCAACTGCCCTTTCATGTATAAGGGTCTATTATGGCCAGCAGAGGGTAGGAGCATATCTTCATTAGCAAAAGTGATGGCCGTCCCCGAATCCATATCGACGAAGCAGCTCTCAAAGCGTGCCGGGGTTTGAAGGGCCCAATAATAGCTTTTCTAGTTTCTTCATCTAGGGAGAGTATCTCTCAAATGCTAAATCTTGTCGGGATCCTCTTTAGCTGCTTTAGTATCCTAACGCCGGCCCTGACATTGGCCAACCTTATTTCTTCGGCTTTACCCTATCAGCCGTCATTTAGTGTCAGAGGAATCAGCCCACATGATGTCTTATCTTCTTCTTCGGGTGCCTTAAATCTCTGGTTTATCTGATCATCGGGCTCTTTTATTTGTATAGGCTTACCAATAGGGGTGATGCCACTATAACCTCCACCTGCCGTAGGCGGAGCGGCCGAGGCTGGGGCCCAGATTTTCTTGGCTTTTGGCTCAACTTGTTGGCATGGTTCCTTGCCCTTTCGTGAGAGCAGAAATTCGGCAAACGAGGGAATCCACTGGCTGCTTGTATTCTCAGGGTAAAGGTCTGGCGAAGGCGGGATCTTTGCACCCTTTATCTCAAGTTCGGGGATTTGATATGGTTGCTCACCCCTGAACATGATATTGTGATTAGCTGGGGGAGGGCGTCCCCACTTCCTCCCAGACCTAGTGGCATGGTGAGAGGCGGAAGCTTCGGCCTGGCTTACTTCTGTTGGCGCGAGGCATATTTCTTTATCCTCCTCTTTGGAGTTTTGGGCCCTGTTGAATAAGATCGTCAGTGTGTTGTAGGAGACAATGCTACCCTTTCTTTTATTCTTTGGCTTCTTCTTCTTCTTCTTCTTCTTCTTCATAGTTGACATCTGACTCTGTGGAGGGTCTCTCTAGACAGCTGATTCTTCAATTTTGACCTCACCTTGTTGTTCTAGCTTAAGAGATTCAAGGTGCTCCCAAGGGACATATTCCTTTAGCTGCACTGGCTGTATCTCGGGCTGTTCATACTCGTCCAACCCATTTATAATTTTCTGTAGCTGCTTCATAGCTAGACTGTCTTCTTTATGTACCCGCAATGGGATCTACTTCTTCTTATTGTTGTTCGGCCTTCTGATGATCATCTGAGGGGTCGTTTCATGCCAGACCGGTGTTACAATGGGCGGAGCTGGCCGAGGCATAACGTCATGACTCAAGACTCCTGGAGTCGGGTGGGGTGCCGACCTCCTTGTTTTCATCGGCATTGTTTGCCAATCCTTTTGTTCCTTTGCGGGGGCCAGAATAAATGTCTCGTAGGTGTGCTTGGTGCAAGCCTCTAACACCTCTTCAGGTAATTGCTAGTATAGGGATACCATGTTGATTGATGCCCCCAGAGCACATATTTCATGAGGGCGAGGAGGATCCACCTTGTACTCGTCCATTTGTAGCTCCCCTTTCTTAATCAAACTTTCAATGATATCTTTGAACACATAACAGTCTTCAATAGGGTGCCCAAGCATCTGGTGATACGGGCAGAACCGAGGATCATCTTTCCTCTTGGCATCACCTAACCTTTTTGGCTCTGGAAGGGTAACCTTGTTGTATTGGGTGGCATATTCAAACAGGACCCAAGTTTTATCTTTCGGGAAGGAATAGAGCTTCTTCATTCTGGTTCGCAAGGAGGAGCCTTCTTGTCCGTCCGCAGGCTTGGCAAGAGGAGGGTTAACAACCCCTTTGTCCTTTTCCTTCTGTTGTTCAAATGTTTTGAACTCAACCGTGTGAACTTCTTTAGGCGCTGGCCTTTTATCCATCAGTTTAGCCTTCTGGCTTGAAGCAGCAGGGGCAGAAGAATATCTGGAGAGGAAGGTCTCGATTTCCGCCACCACATTATTTAATCGGTCAAAAGACCTAATTTCAATCTCGATCATCCTTTCCAGGACCTCCCTTCTTAGATTCTGCTTACAGATCTACACTACATCTTCTTGATGGGGTGGCCGTCTGCATCTCATACTGAGATTCTGCCACCTTTTAATATATTCCAGGGCCGTTTCATCATTTCTCTGCATGGACGCATAAAGTTCGGCTACAGTCACCTCCCTTTCAGCAACATGAAATCTCTCCCTGAACTTGCGTTGCATATCTGGCCAATCACTAATGGATCCAACCGTCAAGTTGGAGTACCATTCAAAAGCGAGTCCTGTTAGCGAGGACCCGAAGAACTTCAATAAATAAGACTCATCTGTCGCCAGATCGCCCATCACGTTGATGTAATAAGCTATGTGTTCTTTCGGGGACCCTTGCCCATTGAATTTATCGAACTTCGGCGGCTTATTGACGCCAAAGGACAATCTCTTGGCAGCATGGTGGACAGGGTATGGCACCTTGTACACATCAAATGAGGCATAATCATCACCGCCTCTGTCGGCCAACTTCATGTCGATCATTTGTTCAACCATCAGCTTGCTCACCATCGCCGGGTCCACCGGATCCGAAGAGAAATGGGCTTGCTACATCTGCGGCATTGTCAACACCGTCGCCTGAGGTATAATAGCGGCCCCCTGGTGTTAAGGAACCGGATGTGGAATCGGGGTTGTGCCCCCAATATGACTGGGTATCGATTGAGAAGCCACCGTCTGTGGTGAAGCTTTGAACACATCGGCGCTTCGCCGTGACGTCTCGGGAGGAATTTCAGCTTGTTTTGAGGCCGAAGCGTGCATACTCAGCTCACTTAGCTGTCTTTTTAACATTTCAACTTCTTGCTGATACTTCTGAAGTAGCATTAGCAAGGCTGGATCGGGCATGGAGGGACTGGGAACATGGCTTCCCCCTTATAGCGGAATATCTAGAGAAAGTATTTGTAACACCCCGGTTAAATAATAAACTACAAAAGTAAACTTTTAAAATATGTATTGGAATGAAAGCTATTAACTTGTTATTTAATGACTTTAATAATTTTCTTAGTTAACGAATATTATTTATTTTGAAAGTGGCCAAATTATATCAATAAAATGAGATAATTATTTTCTACAATTACCATAAAGGAAATTTCGTATTTCAAGAGATAATTGAATTTTCATGATAATCTGAATTTAATATATATATATATATTAAATTAATTGAATTTCACCCGTAGGTTAAAGTTTTGACTAATTTCTAAAAATATAGAAAAAAAAGTATATTCTTGTAGAGAATGAAGAGATTAACAATAATGTCAACTGGGCCAACCCCTAATAAAAATTTGATTAGGCCGAATTAAGGAATTAATGGCTAAATTCGTTGTTTTAATGGGTTAACCTTAAACGATCTAATTCGAGCTCATTTCTCAACCAATCGAGCCCAAATCAGGCCCATTTGATAGGTCTACCCTAGTAGATCGTTTTGTGCCTAAAACCCTAGCCTCTAGAGCCTTCCTGTGGCGGCTGCGACAGCGGCGCGGATTTGGTCAAAGGACCGAAATTTTAGGCATTTTTCCCTCCTTGGACTCTTGAGTCCAATTTGATCCCTAGAACGACCTATAAGCTCTATAAATAGAGGGCTTTTGTAGCCCTAGACATCCTTTTGCTTTTTTAATAGGTGGCGCAGGTAATCATGGTCGATCGAGGGTGAATTAGGGCGAGGACGGTGACGTGTTCGCGATTAGGGTTTTAGAGCACCTTCCCTTTCTTCTTCCAAATCGGTAGGTTTCTCTAAGGCTCAATCTAATTAATTAACATGCACAGATAGATCTTGTCCTTAACTTTCATCTGAATCTATTTTGCCCAATTTTTGCCATCTACACCATGCGTATTTGTTATTTCATTGAAAGCATATGATTAGGGTTTCCTACCTTCCTTTTTCGTTTGATTTGTATAGACTAATCGAAGTCCAATCTTTTAATTGGCCATGCTACGTTGTGCATTTTTAAGCTATCTATCTTTTCATAGTGAATCACCCAATTTTTATGCCATACCCATGTTATATTTCATGCTCTATTATATCGGTGTCATGCACTTCGTCATTTGGGGTTCGGGTTCGTAAAAACGTTCTTACAGGAACCGCTAAGCATTGCACGGCCCCGCGATAGATCGTGAGGTCTAGCTCGACGGCCGTGTTCTTGACCGTTCTATGGCTCCGTGCCCGGGACACCAGCATCCTTGGCGGCCATGAACAAACTGCTCAAAGACCCCAGCAGTTGCGCGATAGACCGCTCCGTGCTTACAGGGTTTTCGAGCCCTTTGACCTAAGCGGCCCATCGACAGACCGATGTGTTCCATGACGCGATTCTGGGAAGACCGTTTTATTCTGTATGGCGGGGTTTGAAACGTGGAACGGCTCTCAAAAGACCGTCTCTCATTCACACGGCCCCTCGATAGACCGCTTCATGGCGGTGGATTTTCAATAGAAAAGGTGGTCGCGCTGGTTCTGAGCGGCTCCCTTCTGACCGTCCCAGGGACTGGGCGGTCCATCCTTAGACCGTGTTTACCCCTGTTACAGTAAAATTATTGCTTTGTTTCTGGCCTGATATGTTAGTTGGACGTTGCAATTGGGATCGGGCCAGCATGATCGAGTGAACCCGGAGCTTTAGAGACCGGAGTCTGTCTTTTTTATTTTCTTGAGCCTAGTTAGTATAGTGGGTCTTGCTATTTTCTCTTCTTTATTTCTTTTTATTGAGTCCCCATTGTATTTAAATTTTCAAATATCAATAAAATTATATTTTTCTCAAATTAATGGCCTCCATGTGTTGAGTATTATTTATTTGTGTTTATTTATTATCTGCTCGAATTATCTTGACTGTTTCGCTGCCACGTTCCGAGCATCGCTTCCCGCTGCTATCGGTTCGGGGCGTGACAGAAGTGGTATCAGAGCCTTAGTTATTTGAGTCTTAGGTTCTTGCCCATAAGTATATGTTACCCTAAGTAATAGGTTGTGTAATCCTTGTCATCCCTCGTGTCACCTGGTGAGATTGGGTAGTGTCTTGGGTTAAGTAATAAAATATTTATAAGATTGCGTAGCACGACGCGTAAGGATAATAAAAGTTTTAACCTTATAATTATTTTTGCATGTGTTTAAGCCCTTTTTGAAATGAAAGTAAGAGGATCTACGAGTAAGCTAAGGTTCGGTTTCGCTAGAAGGTGGCGAGTCCATCGTAAAAAGATTCGAAGTAATAAGAAGAAAATGAATAACCTTTCGCAATTGAAATATTTTCGCTGTCACAAAGTTGGTCATATAATCAAGGAGTGCTGGCGAAGGAGCGAAGCATGTCTTCGTTGCGGAAATAAAGATCATGTAATGGCTAATTACCCTAAGCTACTTCCACAAGCAAATTGCAACTGATTTCTATCAAATGAAGAATTTTATATACGGTATCGTTCTCCCTTATCTTTAACTATAGTTAAAATTCTTTTTCCATTAGCTGTATGATTACCATATTATTTTGACGAATTTGGGGACCAAATTCCTTAAAGTGGGGGAGGATGTAACACCCCGGTTAAATAATAAACTACAAAAGTAAAATTTTAAAATATGTATTGGAATGAAAGCTATTAACTTGTTATTTAATGACTTTAATAATTTTCTTAGTTAACAAATATTATTTATTTTAAAAGTGGCCAAATTATATCAATAAAATGAGATAATTATTTTCTACAATTACCATAAAAGAAATTTCGTATTTCAAGAGATAATTGAATTTTCATGATAATCTGACTTTAATATGTTATAGATTAAATTAATTGAATTTCACCCGTAGGTTAAAGTTTTGACTAATTTCTATAAATATAGAAAAAAATTATATTCTTGTAGAGAACGAAGAGATTAACAATAATGTCAACTGGGCCGACCCCTAATAAAAATTTGATTAGGCCGAATTAAGGAATTAATGGCTAAATTCGTTGTTTTAATGGGTTAACCTTAAACAATCTAATTCGAGCTCATTTCTCAACCAATCGAGCCCAAATCATGCCCATTTGATAGGTCTACCCTAGTAGATAGTTTTTCCCCTAAAACCCTAACCTCTAGAGCCTTCCAGCGGCGATGGCGGCACGGATTTGGTCAAAGGACCAAACTTTTAGACGTTTTTCCCTCCTTGGACTCTTGAGTCCAATTCGATCCCTAGAACGACCTATAGGCTCTATAAATAGAGGGCTTTTGTAGCCCTAGACCTCATTTTGCTTTTCTAACAGGTGATGCAGGCAATCGTGGTCGATCGAGGGCGAATTAGGGCGAGGACGGTGACGTGTTTGCGATTAGGGTTTTAGAGCGCCTGTTGTGCATCCCTTGTTTTGATGATGACAAGTTGTATCTCATTGTCTTTACCATATGCACATGCCAAATGTTTAATATCTAAATGATCAATGCAGGTATATTGATGATTAAAATAGGCCAGCCAAAGGTCAAGGTTGAACCAAACTCAATTCAGAAGCTCAGCCCTTCAAGATCTCCAAAACAGGTTCTGGACTGGCTCAGAAGCCGACACCTGAGGGCTCCAAAGCCGACACTTGAAGGCAGACAGAAACCAGGGAATTCTGGTTCTGTTCAGAAGCCGACCACGGAGGCCCTGGAAGTCGACACTTGAAGGCAGACAGAAACCAGGGAATTCTGGTTATGTTCAGAAGCCGACCACGGAGGCCCTGGAAGCCGACCACGGGCGGAGTTGCGAACTTTAAACCCTAAAATGGACTATGTTCTTGCAAGATCCGATACCCAAAGCTAAGATCTACACCTAGAAGGTCCAGATAAGCCAGGAAACATGGATCTTTACCAGAGTTTGATTCTTTTCATGGATCTGACTTGGTCTTCAACTTCCTTGCTGAAAAATAGGAGATTCCCCACCGTTTCTCCAACTGAACCAGCAGATGTTGTGGAGTTACTCAATAACAAGAAAATAAATGGTGGGAAGAGAAAAAGAAAAAAGAGAGTAGCCAACCCTAAGGGGCGCAGGGGCTGAAGAAGGCTGAAGCAGACGTGGGCTGGAGATAGCTGCTGCAAAGCTTGGCTGCAGAAGATGAAGCGCTGCATCTAGGGAGAAAGCCACTGCACCACGAGGGCTGAAGAGGACCTGCTGCAGACCGTAGCTGCTGGAAGACTGACTGCTGCATCTAGAGAGGAAGCAGAAAAGAAAAGAGAGGGCTATGCAACCTAGATCAAGAAGAAGAAGGAGAAGAAGAAGAAGAAAACAAGGGCAACAACAGAAGAAGCACCAGTAGGAGAAGAGCAGCAGTAGGAGAAGCACCGACAGCAGCACAAGATCAGCCAAGATCTGAAATCAGAGAAGAAGCTCGGTGAACTCCATCTACAGATCGAGATATCCAATCATCAGGAGAATTCTACACTCGATCTGTATTTATATCTCTATTCGATCTTTCATTTCATTCTTCTATTCTGTTAATCAAGCTGTTCGTCAGCAGAATATTCAGATTGAGCTGAGCTGCTCAGATCTGAAGTTGTTCAAGCTATGAGTCAGCGGAGTGTTCAAGCTATGAGTCAGCGGAAGGAAGCCTCACCGGGTTTGGTGAGGGGTGGATGTAAGCAGACTGGATGTCTGGCCGAACCACCTAAAAATCCCTGTCTCCTTTGTGTGATTGTTTGTGATCTCCGCTAGATGCATGCCTAGGTTCATCTTTGTTATGCATAGAGTATACGCTTTAATGTCCGCTTAAGCCGCATAGTTTAAATTGTTTACATAAGTCTGCAATAGTTTTTGAATTTGGGAGCGGATCTATTCACCCCCCCCTCTAGACCGCCATTCCACCTGTACAACACGTGGTATCAGAGCGGGTTATCCATTCAAGAGGTCCAACGACCCGGATAGATTAGTGGAATGGACGCCAAAGGATTATTGGCAGAGGGTCATTCGGTGACTAGGCCACCATATTTTGATGGTACTAACTACCCGTATTGGAAAAACCGAATGCAGGTCTTTCTCAGAGCGCAGGACCATGAAACATGGAGAGTTGTAAGCCGAGGGCCACATCAACTTCCTGAAGATGAAGACACCTGGACACGAGAGCAGATAAAGAAGTCAAATCAGAACTGGGGAGCAATGAATATTATGCAATGCTCGCTTCACCCAACAGAATTTTCAAGGGTTTCCTCATGTGCCACTGCCAAGGAAATGTGGGACCGATTAGAGGTAATATATGAAGGCACTTCTGAGGTAAGAGAAATTAAAGCCAATATGCTTATCTCCGATTATGAAATGTTTAAAATGGAACCACATGAATCCATTTCTGAAATGTATGCTAGACTAACTCAGTTAACTAATAGCTTAAAAGGTCTAGGGAAAAACTACACTAATAATGAACTTGTGAGGAAAGTCCTTAGATCTTTAACTTCTACTTGGCATACCAAAGCAACAGTGATTGAGGATTCTAAAAACTTATCTACTATGACTGTTGATGAGCTGATAGGTTCATTGATGACTTATGAGCTTAACCTGAAGAGAAATGAGGAAGAAACATCAAAGAAGAAGCCATTAGCACTAAAGGCTAAAGAGCATAGCAAGGAGTCCTCAGATGATAGTGAGTCATCCAACACTGAGGAGGACTTGGGTGAGTTTGCCACACTAACCAGAAAATTTGAAAAGTTCTTGAAGAAGGAAGGTAAAAACTTCAAGAATCCAAAGGGTCAGGTAAGAAAGTCATCCAAGTTCAAATCTGAATCATCTGAGAAAAAATATAACAATCTTGTTTGTTACAATTGCAGCAAGCCCGGGCACATCAAAACTGAATGTCCACACAATGAGAAGAAAACACACTCCAAGAGGAAAGATAAGAAGAAAGCCATGATAAGCACCTGGAGTGACGAAGAGGAAAGTGAAGGGAAGAGTTCATCCAGTGAAACCAATGAAGACTTAGGTCTTATGGCAATAGGTCAGTATGAGGTAAATGAAAACTCTTCTCCATTTGAGCATTTCACCATTGATGATTGGCAAGAAGCATATGGTGAATTGCTTGATAAATGTGATACTGTAAGAAAAGAAAATAAAGCTTTGAAAAAGAAAATAAATACCATGGCTCATGATACAACTTCATCTGAAAATATTGCATGCTTGCAAACTGAGATTTCAAATCTGATGAAACAAGTTCATGAGTTAGAGGCCTCCAAGTCTGAACTAAAAGATCTAGAAGATGAGAATGAAAATTTGAGAGATGAAATTGATGAGCTAAGAATGAAAATGCAAAATTCAGATTCAAAAGATTTGAAAGATGAAAATGAGAGCTTAAAAAGGGAAATAGATGATCTCAAACTGAAATTGCAAGACTATGAAAAGGAAACCATACTAGCCAATGAAAAATATGATGCAATCAAGGAGGTCAACTGTCAACTTCAGAAGGAAATTGAAAAGATTCAAGAAGAACTGAAAGACAAACAAAACTCCTTGGAAAAGTTGATGAAAGGTAGAGAAAACCTAGATGCTGTGTTAGGATCTAGAGTAAACTTTCAAAAGGAAGGATTAGGTTTCAACCCAACAGCCAAAAAGGAATTTAAATTAAAAACTATCACCTTTATGGATGAAAAAGACATAAAAGGGAAAAAACCTCTTGTTGACATGTATGGGTCAGAAAAGATGGCTGATGCAAGCACCTCAACCAAGATCCAAGCAACCATGAGATCAAATGACAAGAAATCAAGTGGGAAGGCCGTGAAACAAGCCGGCCACTTCAAAACAACTAAAGAGGATCTAAGGCAGCAGAAGCTCTATCTAGATGGGTCAGAAAGATCAAAATTCTCAACAAATAGGAACAAACTACCAAGCCAAGTTTCAAGGTCAATTAACCACCATCAAATGAGAGAAAAGCAATTCTGGAAGCAGAACAGAAGTCGACTAAGACCCCATCCTGAGTCAACCACAGGCAGAGCAAGAAGCTTTCCTGAAGTCTGGCAGAACAGCAGTCGACCACGACCCCCTCAAGTGTCGACCACAGCCAGAAACAGAAACTGGTTGAATTTCTGGGAAGTTAGAAGTCGACTAAGACTCCCTCCAAAGTCGACTTTTGGCTACAGCAGAACATATAAAGCCCCTCAAAGTCGATGCTTGCCCTTCCATGGGTCAACACATGGGCATCATGGATCATACTATCATCATAAATGTCAATGGGCAGGTAAATCCAGAGTTAATGGTAAGTCTCAATCACCCTCTACTTATTGGAAGGATGGAAATATGAATCTTGTAAGGAAGCAAAAAATTGCGAACCTCTCTAATGTCTTTACTGATGTGGTGAAAAATTCTTCATGCAGACCAAATGGACATCCAAAGCAAGTAAGGCAACTATGGATACCAAAAGACATACCGTCATGTCTTAAAAAGTTAAATACTCAAAAGGGACCCAAAGCTACTTGGGTTCCCACATTGGCAGTTTAACTTGCTTGCATCTAAGCCTTGCAGCCATACATATCAAATGGCATCATGATAATGGCTGTCCAAGGCATGTCAAAGGAGGAACAAATGCAAATTGTTGTTTGATTGAAAAGTAAGTTTTTGTTTACCTTCTTAACTGGCCTGGCCTGCACGGAATCAGGTAATCCTTCAAATTGAAACTTATACTCTGCTATGTTTGATTGATTGGAAACTTGTAATGCTGCTGCCAAACACTGCATGGTTGGATGAAATTCTGAAATCTACTGCATTGGTCCATTGATAGATATTATGGTGGTGCTGCAATAGTTTTTGAACTCAATCACTAATTGCATATCATAGTGAGGGGGAGTTGCACATGTGGTATAGGTCCTTTGCATGACTCAAACATCCATTTTCATATCTAAGTCTGCTTGTGTAGTAGTCATGCATTCATACCATGGACACTTGTGGTATATCAAATGGTGATTGGTGGAAGGGCAGGTTAAGCTTGTCTAAAAGCCACACTATGCGTAGAGGACTTACCTTCGCCAAGTACCAAAGGTCCAAAATTCATGTAAGCAAGAGCTTTGGAAAGGTCAATAAGTGCATTACATGTCATGCATGCATATTGAGTCACCCGATTTGACTGAGGGGGAGCTCAATACATTTATGTCTTTCTGTCCCCACTACTCTAAACGTTGTTCATGCATTTGCCCCCATCTTATCAAGAACCCTTGCAAAATTCCTCAATTCACTGTCGTCAATTTATATCATCATTCTTACATCCTTATTGCAATAATTCCAACCCATTTGAATTCAACACAGGTTCATGATTTCAGGGGGAGTAATGGGCAAATACTCTTCTAATTTCTTAGAGAGCTATTGAAATTGACCCATGGAAATAAGTCAATGGTTTGGGGTCTATAAACCTCTGAAATTTGAAATTAAATGCCTATGAAAATTTCGGCCTGTGTTCATATAATTGTTTTGAATCAGCCTAAGGGAACTATGTCCTCACCTTCTCTTGAGATTGAATTTTTGATAGTAGTGAGGCAACTCTAGTTGAATGGTTTTAACTTAGTATTGTTTTTAAACGTGTATCTTGAAAAAGCCAAATGGGAATACGCCATTAAATTTCTACAAGATATTCTGAATGAAAAAAAAAGGAAATGCAGAGCAATGGCATATTTCATTGAGAAACCAAGTCCCTGCACCAATGAAGTGCTGAGGACAGCGTCATGATATGAAATGCTAACTCTGTCCAAAAGGAAGCAAAATGGTCAGTTGTGCGAAGTAATCGGGGACTCTGGTGTCTGATAAACATGTTTCCTCGCACTGAAAAGCCATGCTGAACTTGATTGCTCATTACAAAAAAAAAAGGAGAGGAGCAAATTGTAAAAATGGTTGACCCAAGGCAAATATCAAAACTTATACAAGTTTAACCACAATACTAGTGAAAACCCTTCCGAGAGGTGACTAATGAAATCATCTTGACGATCAAAAGAGCTTGGACGGGAACTGGTTTGAAGAGGTTGCTTTAACACTGTTATATGTGCTAGAATGAAATTGCTCTTGATTTTTTAACTTCAGATTTGAGGCTTATATGTCTTGAACCATTGGCAACAATAAGGCCAGTTACCTTAGCCTTTAAGAAAATTCATGAGTGTTTCTCAATTTCAACCCTCAGGTGAAATCTCTCATGTGAACCATGTTGAACAGCTTTGCTCATGCCATTACTTCCTCTCATCCCTAACAGCTTAGTCCACATCTTTCCTCAATCCCTGATATTAGTTTTATCTCTCATCCTCTAAACTCCCAAATCTTGTTTTGATGATGTCAAAGGGGGAGAGAGTGTCATTGTGAGAATGTCAATGTATTTCATATAGGGGGAGAGATTGTTAAGAGGGAGATGTAGAGAGAGATATGAAGAGGGAGAGAGTGTCAAGTCTGTCTTGTCTGTCCATTCATCATATGACTCATTCATAATAATGACTTATCTATCATGAATACTTTTCATGCATAGTTCACAATGATCTACAGTTGCCATCATCAAAAAGGGGGAGAATGTTGTGCATCCCTTGTTTTGATGATGACAAGTTGTATCTCATTGTCTTTACCATATGCACATGCCAAATGTTTAATATCTAAATGATCAATGCAGGTATATTGATGATTAAAATAGGCCAGCCAAAGGTCAAGGATGAACCAAACTCAATTCAGAAGCTCAGCCCTTCAAGATCTCCAAAACAGGTTCTGGACTGGCTCAGAAGCCGACACCTGAGGGCTCCGAAGCCGACACTTGAAGGCAGACAGAAACCAGGGAATTCTGGTTCTGTTCAGAAGCCGACCACGGAGGCCCTGGAAGTCGACACTTGAAGGCAGACAGAAACCAGGGAATTCTGGTTCTGTTCAGAAGCCGACCACGGAGGCCCTGGAAGCCGACCACGGGCGGAGTTGCGAACTTTAAACCCTAAAATGGACTATGTTCTTGCAAGATCCGATACCCAAAGCTAAGATCCATTATGGCATACACTAGAAGGTCCAGATAAGCCAGGAAACATGGATCTTTACCAGAGTTTGATTCTTTTCATGGATCTGACTTGGTCTTCAACTTCCTTGCTGAAAAATAGGAGATTCCCCACCGTTTCTCCAACTGAACCAGCAGATGTTGTGGAGTTACTCAATAACAAGAAAATAAATGGTGGGAAGAGAAAAAGAAAAAAGAGAGTAGCCAACCCTAAGGGGCGCAGGGGCTGAAGAAGGCTGAAGCAGACGTGGGCTGGAGATAGCTGCTGCAAAGCTTGGCTGCAGAAGATGAAGCGCTGCATCTAGGGAGAAAGCCACTGCACCACGAGGGCTGAAGAGGACCTGCTGCAGACCGTAGCTGCTGGAAGACTGACTGCTGCATCTAGAGAGGAAGCAGAAAAGAAAAGAGAGGGCTATGCAACCTAGATCAAGAAGAAGAAGGAGAAGAAGAAGAAGAAAACAAGGGCAACAGCAGAAGAAGCACCAGTAGGAGAAGAGCAGCAGTAGGAGAAGCACCGACAGCAGCACAAGATCAGCCAAGATCTGAAATCAGAGAAGAAGCTCGGTGAACTCCATCTACAGATCGAGATACCCAATCATCAGGAGAATTCTACACTCGATCTGTATTTATATCTCTATTCGATCTTTCATTTCATTCTTCTATTCTGTTAATCAAGCTGTTCGTCAGCGGAATATTCAGATTGAGCTGAGCTGCTCAGATCTGAAGTTGTTCGAGCTGTGAGTCAGCGGAGTGTTCAAGCTGTGAGTCAGCGGAAGGAAGCCTCACCGGGTTTGGTGAGGGGTGGATGTAAGCAGACTGGATGTCTGGCCGAACCACCTAAAAATCCCTGTCTCCTTTGTGTGATTGTTTGTGATCTCCGCTAGATGCATGCCTAGGTTCGCCTTTGTTATGCACAGAGTATACGCTTTAATTTCCGCTTAAGCCGCATAGTTTAAATTGTTTACATAAGTCTGCAATAGTTTTTGAATTTGGGGGCGGATCTATTCACCCCCCCCCCTCTAGACCGCCATTCCACCTGCACAACAGCGCCTTCCCTTTCTTCTTCTAAATCGGTAGGTTTCTCTCAGGCTCAATCTAATTAATTAACATGCACAGATAGATCTTGTCCTTAACTTTCATCTGAATCTATTTTGCCCAATTTTTGTCATCTACACCATGCGTATTTGTTATTTCATTGAAAGCATGTGATTAGGGTTTCCTACCTTCCTTTTTCGTTTGATTTGTGTAGACTAATCGAAGTCCAATCTTTTAATTGGCCATGCTATGTTGTGCGTTTTTAAGCTATCTATCTTTTCATAGTGAATCGCCCAATTTTTATGCCATACCCATGTTTTATTTCATGCTTTATTATACTGGTGTCATGCTCTTCGTGATTTGGGGTTCGGGTTCGTAAAAACGTTCTTACAGGAACCACTAAGCATTGCATGGCCCCGCGATAGACCAAGAGGTCTAGCTCGGCAGTCGTGTTCTTGACCGTTCTATGGCTCCGTGCCTGGGATGCCAGCATCCTTGGCGGCCATGAACGAACCGCTCAAAGACCCAGCGGCTGCGCGATAGACCGCTCTGTGCTTACAGGGTTTTCGAGCGCTTTGACCTAAGCGGCCCATCGACAGACCGCTGTGTTCCGTGACGCGGTTCTGGGAAGACCGTTTTATTCTGTATGGCGGGGTTTGAAATGTGGAACGGCTCTCAAAAGACCGTCTCTCATTCACACGGCCCCTCGATAGACCGCTTCATGGTGGTGGATTTTCAATAGAAAAAGGTGGTCGCGCTGGTTCTGAGTAGCTCCCTTCTGACCGTCTCAGGGACTGGGCGGGCCATCCTTAGACCGTGTTTACCCCTGTTATAGTAAAATTATTGCTTTGTTTCTGGCCTGATATGTTAGTTTAACAGCATGATACTAGGGCTAAATTCGTGATAAGAAACCCACTAATAAGGTCATGAAATATTTGATCTAAGTCTAATTCTTTTCCAATATATTGTCCTTTCATGTTCACCATTCATGTATCCTAGTTTGATTGAAAAGAAGTAGATTAAAATGCTTGATCAAGAGATTAGCTGTAATTTATTTGTACAATTAGAACTTGTTTTAAGGTCATGCCACTCCGGTGGTGGTGACTGGACCGAATATCTTATTTTCCGTTGTTTGCGAGCTATTGAATTCTTGGGCATCGAATCCCTCTCCGTCGGATATTCCTTCCGTCGGACTAGGTGTTCATGTTCCGAGGCCTCCGGAAGCCCCCGCGAGCCTGGGATTCTCACTAGGACGTCGGGCGGGTTGTACCCACAAGCATGAACCTTATTGACTCGATCGAATCACGTATTTTTGCTAAATCCCATAATCGGGACTGTCTTGTTTGATCGCGGCCCTTCTGAGACCGTCCTGTAAGTAAGCGGCCCAGACATGACTGCCGGATTTATGAACGGCCCTCCTTAGATCATTTTTTTCATTTAGCGGTTCAGTCATGACCGCTCTATTTATTGAACGGCCCTTTTGTGACCGTGTTTAACCGACTGTGGGTCGACTTTAGTCCTCTGGACTCTGTAGTATACACGGTTGTTATTAGACCGTTTATCTTTCTAAGCTGCCCCGATAGGACCGTCTAGTCTTGATCACGGCCCACTTTGGACCGGTTATGTTGTACGCGGTCCTGATTAGACCGTGCTATTATCTAAGCGGTCCTTTTCTGACCATTCACTTTCCAGTTTTCCAGAAATTGATGTTTTCATAGTTTTGATATGTGTAAGCTACTCTAGCCTAACTAGACTATTATACCTCGAATTTTGACCTATTGTTAGGTCTATTGTCAACATTCATCCATTCAAGAGTCATTTCTTTAAATGACTATTCCTCTCGATTAATGAGCTTGTTGTTGGAATCTCAAGGAAATCAATGTTCTTACGCATTTTACCTTGATTAGATGAGCTTGATCTTGGAACTCGTGACCATGATATTTGTGGATGTCTAGATTCGTGGGATCTATGATCCAATCAAAATCAATGCCAAGGCAAACATTAAAGGGCCCAGTCTAGTCCTGGGAGGCGCACCTGAAAAGTACATGATCCCCGGGGAGGTGAATGACTAGGTGTGGCATTTGGCACCGATACTATCTAGCCTGTTGGGTCTACGACATTCCACTCTCTCTCGTGATACTTGCTATTCATGCTTGAATGCGTGAAGTACTTGCTTGACTTGGCTCGACTTGAATTGACTTGACTTGAAATGGCCAATCATGGAAGTTCTTGATAGTAGTGCTTGATATCTGGACTTGTAAGATCCCTTTCTATCTATCGTTTACCTTCTGATCGTGCTGGTTACTTAGTCTGTTTTAATTGAGTTTCTCACATTATTCAAGCATTCATGAAAATGGTTAATTACTTAAAATTTGCCTGTGATAGAGTATAATTCCTACTGAGCTCTCGCTCACTCCCTACTTTAACATTTTTCAGGTAACGCGGTAGATTGGATGTTGCAATTGGGATCGGGCCAGCATGATCGAGTGAACCCGGAGCTCTAGAGACCAGAGTCTGTCTTTTTTATTTTCTTGAGTCTAGTTAGTATAGTGGGTCTTGCTATTTTCTCTTCTTTATTTCTTTTATTGAGTCCCCATTGTATTTAAATTTTCAAATATCAATAAAATTATAGTTTTCTCAAATTAATGGCCTCCATGTGTTGAATATTATTTATTTATGTTTATTTATTTTCTGCTTGAATTATCTTGACTGTTTCGCTGCCACGTTCCGAGCATCGCTTCCCGCTACTATCGGTTCGGGACGTGACAGTATTGGCATTTCGCCGTCATCTTCAGGGGTGACCACATTTGCTGTCACGGCCGTAGTAACCATCTTTGTACTTGTTTTGCCGATGAGGGTATGCAACGCCTCAGCTGCGGCCTTCTTTCTTCTTGTGAGAGGGCATGACCTCTCGGCAAGCTCGGAGATTTATCCCTGATCTTCGGGCAAAGCCCCATATCGATCAGGTACTCCAGCCATATTGCAGGTGTAGACTTGAAACTGCATGCTTCTTCGTATCACCTTCCTGGCTGATTGACCCAGAAAGGTTAGTCTTTCGAACACCGAGACTCTCGGCGTAGTCTGCTCATCAAGGGGCGGTCCATAACAACCTGACCCAGCATCCTCTATTTCTTCCGGGTTGATTTTTAGTTTCTAGCTTTCTTCTGCAGCACTGACAGCCACCAGAAGTCGTTGCCTCGCCAAAGAGGTATTCCCGAAGCCACGGAAGTATCCGCGTACAGCCCGGGTGATATCATTTCGCCCCTCATCGGGGCAAATCATCGGTGACGGCACTCTTACATGTGTCGGAGGTCTGTATGCGAATCGTCCTCATTGGGCTGATCCGCCACGATTCCTATCATGTAAAGAAATATTTGCTTGTCAGATGCAGGCCCGGGCAGCTGACCTACGAGACGCCCATCCCAGTGTCTCAGTCTTCTTTTCTTCTTCTTCTCTTTCGAACCCGTCAACCATGACAGGCCCTGGTTGGGGTGGAGCTGGGGCCCGAACTTTCTTGGGCACCCACACTTGTTTGAACTTGGTTGGTTTCGGGGCCAACCTGCCCTTTAACTTGGACCCAGCACAGTCCGCTTTATCCTGGGCCAGCGCCTGGAACGAATTGCCCACTGGCACCCTGGAGATTACCCTGTCGGGTACAGTTTCGACCTGTCAGCCATTCAGAAATACCCGGACGCCTCCGATTAGTACAGATTTGCCTGATATAGATAACCGGCTTTGCAGCGCGCCAGTGTTCTTCTTGGCCACTCTCTTAGCGGCCGCAGTGCGCCTCTTGTTACCAGTGGCGCGGACATCCACATGGTGAACATGGCAGCCCACCATCTGTACTTTCTTCGGTGTGGCCTCCGCAACACCAGAAGCCGTGAATTCCACCTCCGGAGTCTCCAGGAGGTCTACGAATGCTACCCCCAAGAAGTTGGGGAAGCCCACCACAGGAGGAAAATTGCCAAACTTGATTGGCACCGCCAAGTAGCCATGTTAAGCATGGCTTGCAACCACGAGTGGTCCAAAAGTCACCGCCATCGCAGTTATCAGGAAGATAACCTGCAAGTTCAAACGTCAGAAAGTTAGAATTTTAGGAAGAGGCCACGGTGCCCCAGATCTTGACGAAGAGATGAAAGGAGATTTTGGTCTCACCGGGCGTGCCAGACTTGTGGACGCACTTTTTGTTACATATCATTATTTTATTTATTTCTTTATATCTTTATTTCTTTTATATCGTTTATCAGTGCGCAGGCGTTCCAGTCACGAAATGACAATTTATCCGGACTCCAAATATCTAGGTGGTATTGAGCCGTCGATGCACGCCGTTTGACTTGACCAGACGATAATAGGTAACGTGTCGGGACCGGGACCCGCCGCGTCGTAAAGGTCACGACGTTAATTACATCTCCCCAGAGGGGAGAAAACCCTTGATTAGTCGCCAAGAAGAGGGGCCCTGTGGCCTTAAATCTATATTAACAAAAGAGAATGAGTAATTCGAAAATGTATTGAGTTTCTCCCATTTTAGGGTGAGGGTGTTTAGGCTAGTTTGTTTGCTCATCGCAGGTTCCGTGCTCGGAAAGTATTCTGAGTCAGAAACATAGTGGAAATATGAACGGTATTGAAATATGTCTACCGGGGATACGACAAGTTTGATGTTTGATAGTGACGGGAGCGAAACGCATCCTGGCAGAAATAAATCCGATTCGGGAGGATATTAGCCCAAGGCAATGCCAGGTCATGGCTATGATGGGATGACCCCTGAGGTCCATGCCTGGCTTGGGAGGGCATCGTTTATATCCCCTTAACGTGGGGTCTAGGAGATGAGGACCATGCGTAGAAATATAAGAGGTTTTCTTCTTTTGTGCATTTTTATTATTATTACTATTTTATTCTTTATCAATCTTTTTTTATTGTTTTCCCCTATCTTTATTATATATTCCCCCTCTTTGTCACATCTTGTTTGTTCATCTTTATTATTATTATTATTATTATTATTATTATTATTATTATTATTATATATTGCTCATTACTCATTTTCATTGCTTATGACATGTGACATGCACAATTTGAAGTAATGCGGCATCTGTTCATCAAAATGTGCGTGATCTAAGAATCGGTCAAGAAACGGCTCCATAATCTATTCGCAAGCAAGCACGCAAGGGATCATTTATATATTCATGCAAGATGATATCTAGTACAAGGCGGAGTATTGTCTCACGCATAGTGAAAGCCTCCAACCGGACCGGACCCGGCCTTCAACGAATCACCATTTTTATATACCAGGAAATCATGGCAATCAAGCACGCGTGGGTTAAAGCATGTATGAGATATTCCGAAGTAATGCTATGCAAGACCGACCACGTACGAAAGATGTGAATGATGTTCAAGGATGTTGATGGCTTCCCCCCCCCTTTTTTTATTTAATTCTCAGTGTGGATAGAGTTTTGACCGTGTTCTATTTGTTATCTCTTCTCGTCCCCTTTCTTTGCAGTCGGGATTAGTCTGTTATTTAATTAGTCATTAACTGAACCCCTAGCGAGATTTCGGTAGCATTTCCCCTAGACTCAAGACGTTTGGGGGGTGAATATCGGGTGCACATCTCCGGAGCATCCGAGATGGTCCCTTAAATGTTCGGATATGCCCATCGTGGTGGCATACCGAGCTACTCTTGGTGGCATACCGAGCTACTCGTGACGCCGTGTCCCTGAGGGCTAACCTACGAAGGGATCCGGGTTGTCAGGATACTCTGAGAGGGATCAAAAAGCATAGAATCATGATACGGGAGACGGGGCAAAACTGGACGAAACATCGTGCCGGAAGGGTGGTGCTGGATTAAGCCACTTGGTTGTGCCGGGTCAAACCCCTTGGCCACCACTAGATCACCCGCGGGACGGTGCTGGATCAATCTGCCTGGCCACGCCGGACCAGGCCAAATGGGAGCATCGGATCGCTCGCGCTAAGGAGTGCCGCATAATCCACTCCGTCGCCCGGATCAATTAGACTACGGGCGCCGGATCAACAGCCAGTCGATGCACGGGTCGACGCGGAATAGGGCAGGATCTGGGGCCGTATCAAGGGCCAGCCGTTGCATGGGCCAGCGCCGGATCACCGCGCTCATGCCAGTTTAAACAACATGGGAGAGCATCGGATCACTAGTGGTGAAAACAGAGCATCAGAAAGTGGAAAGAGGGACTGTCATGTGGAGTGCCCAGTGAGAAGTAGATCTTTCGACCATGTTGGGCTAGATCCCTGGCACATCCCACCCTCCACTGATAGACTACAAAGAGGGGAAAGGTGAGATTGGGTTCCACACATTTCCGGAGACAGAGTTCACCATGGGGATGAATAAGAAAGGCCCCCAAGCGTGTTAGATCCTGGGGTCCTACTCATTGTTCTGAGCAAACTCCGGGAGCTGATGTTCGACAGAAAGATAGCCAAATCACTCGCGCGGGCTACAACCCACCGATGGAGAAGAAGGAAGATAACATTCGCTCTTTCACAACAAAAGAATAAACACAGCAGGAAGAGCACGAGAATCACTATGAGCTCAGAGAGTAGGAACGCGGAAGAAGACTTGGGAGTCGCAGATTATGAGATCCTGCTCATTATTTTGAACAAATCCCGCTAAATCACCTCATGCAAAGATATCATCGAGTAAGCGTGTATATCGGCTGAAAACAATCGATGGGAGAGGAGAAGGTGACATCCATTCATTCTCTCACGATATTGAGCACAACATGAAAATAGAACATACAGGACACAAGGGTATATGCTAAGACTAAGACCAAACGGCCGGCTATTTCATTGATTGGAATGCCAAACATTACAGAGATGGTAGCCCTTCATTGGCCACAAAACAATGAAGAAAAGAAAGAAACGTGAACCCACTTACAACGAGTCTCTCCCTCTCTCCCTTTGTCCTCCCTTCTTTTCTTCGAGTCCTGCGAGCTCTCTCTCACTGGCCCCTTCTCTGCTTCTGCTTCTCTCATCCTTTTTTTATTCTATTTTTATCCTCCCCCCTGTTGTCCCTCTTTATAGGAGCCACAGGAGTCAATCCGGCACACGTTGGCGCGATACTAGATCGGCGCCGAGGTGAGACCCATCCGGCGCCGTGCGGCGCCCTTGAATCGGCTCGAGAGGTGAAGTTAACCCGTTTCGGCGCCGAAATGGCGCCGATTTGCTTTATGCATCGCGCTTAATAGCACGATGCTCGAGCATCTTTAGTATTTCGCCTGTCGCCGCCGGGGCGTATCGTTGGGTGTGCAACGTGGGTTCAACATCGTCCTTTCTGGACACAATCTTTGTGCTATCCTGGCGTGAGTAGCCTAACGTCGGTTCGGAATATTGCCATTGGGAAGAGGGTGTTGACTCTTCCTTTAGCGCAATACCGGATGTCCCGAGCACACTCGTGGGCAATCGTGTTTCATCATCTCCTTTGGATGTGGGCTTTAGGTTATCCCGGCATAAGTAACTTAACGCCGGTTCCGGTGACCTCGGTGCTTCAGGATATCGCCATCGGGAAGAGGGTGTTGACTCTTCCTTTAGCGCATTATCGAGCATCTCGGGCACACTCACAGACAATTGTGCTTAAACATCCCCACTGGACGCGGGTTTGGGTTGATCCAGTGTACTTCTCAAGTAGGGATGTAAATGGATCGGGTTCGGCTCGAGTAGACTAATACAATATCCTATCCGTGACAATTTTATAAATACCATACCCGGATAGTACCCTATTATTTTTGCGGGTATGGATACGGGTATATCCGTCACGGATATGGATATATCCGCAGATATCCATATCCGTCTATAAATCATGAGTTCACGTCCACATCTAAGGGAATATGAGATTTATGGGAAGTGGGAAAAAAGATGTCTGGTCCATGGTTTTCCAAACCATTCCGGGACGGCCCGAACCGGCCGTCCCGGACCGTCCCAGGCAGATTGCGGGACGAACGGGTTGTGGAACGCTACCGGGACGATATAAAGAATATATTATATTTTATAATCAAATCTAATTGGTGGGTCAGTTGGTTTAAGTCGTTTCACCCCAATTCGAACGTCCTGTGTTCGAATCTTTGAAGACGTATCAAAATTTCAAATTTTTTTCACTTTTCTTTAAACTATTTAATGCAAAAAAACGTTAAAACTCCACTGGTTGGTAACAAGAATCGAACCCTCGCCCTCTCATTCACGCATAAAACCACTTATCCAAGTGAGCTACAAATTTTTTACTAATATTATATATATATTATATATATATAACTTACGAGACAAAGCGAGACTGAGCGGTACAACATCGTACCGTACCGTCCCAGCAGAAAATCGGGACGGCCGGTACGACCGAGCCGACAAACCGTGGTCCAGTCAATAATTTTCCTACCAAAGTAAATTTTATGTTTTATAAAATCGTCATTATAATTTTAACAAGAAAGTGAAACTCATAAACCCAACAAAGAGGGCAACGAGTTAAGTTCATATCAAAATCATAGGCCTAGCATGCACAATGAGTTATTAAGAACGGGTTCAGATCGAGTATGGATTCGGAAGCACTAAATCCATACCCTATCCGAATATGTAACGGATAGTTTAAACATATCTGAACCCGAATCCATATCCGTTTATTCGGATATTACTCGACCCATCACGGGTCAGGTGATGCGGGTAATCAGGTTTGCGGATATTTTGACATCCCTATTCTCAAGTCACTGTGCTAGAACTTCCGTTATCGTCCCATGAGAAATTTACCTTTGTATAGGGCGCCATATTTTAGGTGCCAACAATATCTCAGAAGGATTCTACTAGAAACAGAGTATCTTTATGCCCATAAAAACGAGTAAAAGGCTTAACTAACATAGTTAACAGTTTTTCATATCCGACCTACCTCAACATTTCAACAAATGAAACACAATTTGGACGTCAAAACTATCTTAAATTTCAATTTAGCATTTTCAAAACTCAGGGACATGAAGCACATTTAACTGACAAAGACTATGCAAGAGAAATGACTACTATTCTAGCATGGTTTCACAAAGATTCTATTTTTAAACAGAATAACTCTATCGCCAAAAACGCATACAATAGGCACAAGCAAGGCGTTGCTAACATTTTTTTCTTATCCAACCCCTCGTTGGAATTTCAACAAATAGAAGACATGTTCGAAAAAACGGACTTGAAAGTTGTTAAAACACTTCGCTTAATCATGGATTCATCGGAACAAACTTTTTGGAGTCATGTGCCCGTCCCGAGCGATTACCCGTCCGGAACAAGTATTCATCTTTTCCCAACTTTTTGATACACTATCAACACCTGGAGTTTGGCAGAGTAGCCATGAAGGCATTGTACGACGACTCGAGATCGAAGTGGAGTTATCGAGCCTACTACTCCGTCAACTCATTGCCCACCCCCATCTTCACCAGCCGCACGAGCCAATCATTCACCATCATCCTACCCTCGAAATCTACCTCGACAGTGATTTCTAGTGACGATGTGGAGAACGAGCTCGTTAGGAGGGAGAGAAGAGGGCCGACAGAGACTTCCAAGAGATGGCCGGAGACGATCAGAGGGCTTCCGCATAGGACTGACCTTCACGGGAAGAGGGGTTTTGAGGACGGGAGAGGCGATTGCGAGAGAAGAAAGGGCAAAAGATCGAGCGAGGGTTTGTACTGGCGAGAGAAAAATGAGGATGTGAGATGGAGATAACTCGTTCCAACGATTTGTTGGAATGAGTTATCCTCAAATTTAACCTTATTTTTGGGGTTAATCTGATTTCTGTTAATCCAAGATATCCTCATCTTTTTTTAACATACCAAGTGAAAAATGAGATTTAATCGGTGATAGCCCCATTGTATCCGGATACCAAACGACCCCTTAATGTCTAGCCATTCCGCCCTAATGTGGTATTTTTCCTCAAAAGGACCTTTTAGCAGATAGACTCACAATAGGTGCTACTGAAATTACCTACAACAAGAAAATGACCATTCAAATATCCCAAAGAATCTAAGCCGCGGCATATCATCTATCATGGAAACAGAGAGTCTTCTGCAAGATATAGATAAATTATTTTACTAAGATGGAAGCGAGAAAAAAAAATCTGCCATCCGTTCCTCAAAGTACATGAGCAATTTTCTCATTCCCGTAATGTCTGATCCATCTGCAAGTATGGCCTAAAAATCTAACTGCAAACAAGTTTGATGCAGATAATTATATGCCTGGAAAAGCATTATACATATATTACTTTGTGATGCACCACATCAGAGTGTAGTAGATGTCAGAAGAAAATATTCTCCGGATAACTTTTGACATAACAGAAAAGAAACTCAAAACTCGTACACAGGTGACATAGGTATAATTCACAACCAAAAGAATAAAATGGTTCCATGCTTCCCCAAGCAATGGACAGTGCTTGTCAAAAAACTTATCTGAAGGTCATTTCATCATGCACTTCAATTCACATAAGGCATTTATTTGGCTTACCATTCACATCGACATGATTAATATACCCAGTTCGATTCACAAACTTTCCTAGCTTCATCAGAGTCTCACAGACTGCCTCATCTTGTTATGTAGCTTGACAATAAACTAGTTGGCCACAAAATGGTACCTAGAATCTACATAGCTCTCAACATCCCATAAGAAGGAACCAAAGGTAACCGCCTCTAAAATAAGTCTCCTCAAGCCTGAAAAGCTTATTTTGATGACCTCGTCCTTTGAGGAATCAATAGTTCCCTGAGGGGTGATGAAAACCTCTGGCCTACCAAACAATGCCTCTGTGTGCTTCTCGATAATACTGAATGCTTCCTTTGACCTGACTGTTGCATACCTATGCAGCGTCTCAGGATCCAATGACATCACATAGGACCGCATCCTGGTAGACTTTGTCCGACCAGACGAGTTAAATTCTGGAGAAGCTGACCAGGATGAGACCTCTGGGTGCAAGCTCCCAGCTGGAACTGATGGTCTGGATTCATCTGGCATCACTTGCTTCACCGCACTACCCTTGTTCTCTGAACTCCACGGCAGTGTCTTCATGGTCTTCTCCAGCTGGAACCGTTGGTCTACTCTCTTGAGGAAGTACCCATACATGACGGATGCGGCATAGACTTGTCCAACGCGGAGCTTGCTTATCACTGCCGTAGCATTCGCATCCCCAGTATGATTCCCCAAGATAATGGCAAGGTGGTTCCGAATCATCTCATAAGCTTCCGGGGAGTGAAGCTTCTGGAGCTTATCCTCTTGGGGAGGCCACCGGTCAACCCTCCCCGACGGGTCAGTTGACTGCAACAAAGCAGGCACCAAAGAAACATCTGCATCCACAAATTTCTGCACAACAAGCGCATACAAGATCTCTTCCAGAGCTTTCTTCCTCTCGTTAGCTTTCACCTCAGCGATCCTCCTACCTCAAACAAGAGAAACCGTCAAAACTAGATGCCATCTTCTCTTAAGCTGTGCAGAAAAGGAAGAAACTTTTCAACATCTCCTACAACAGTTCCCTCGGAAGGAGGACTCACCTGCACAGGACAAGGTCAGTTCCCGAGGTGGACGGCTCTTCCTTCTGCTTCTCCGCATCGCGATCGGTCTGCAGCTGCTCGAGCTGCTGATCAACAGCGGCAGGGAGGAGGTGGGGGTGGGTGATCAGTATCTGGGAAAGCAACTGCCCGATTGGAGACTCCAGTTGAAGGGGAGCTATCTGCGCCGGAGAAGGGTCTGCCGCGGATGCTGACGCCCTTACAACACAGCTGCTCCTTCGAAGCCTCTGTCCTTGCTTGGGCGTAGAAATGGACCTGTGATGCTGCCATCGGTCACCAGCAGCGATTATCACTAAAAGGGTCGCCTGGATTGATGTAAAGTAACAACATTTCTAAATTTCTCTTTCTTAGAATCATGTAACACGCAAAGATTTCCGGAATTTTCTTTTGCGTACATTCATTGATGCAAAGCAGTGACATCTAAAACCAGGATTGCTCATTTCTCCGCGTTTGAAATCGCTGGCAGATTTCAGAACCACAGCGTTTCGCTACTTTACCGCAATTCAAACAATCTCTAAAAAAAGAAGGAAAGAAAAAAACGCCATGGCGAAAAAAAACCAAAACTATGAACACGGAAAAAAGGGGAAATTCAATGCCCAAACGCACTGCATTTTTTGGTCAGGTCACTGCAGAAATTGATCCCCCAAAGCGCATGCTTTCAGATCAGAAGAACTACCTACGAAACCCTAGAAACCAGCTGAACTCGCCTCTAAAATCCGAGACGCGAAGGGAAGGGATTTCAGATCAGCCAAATACCTTGAGCAATCCGCCAGCGAACCGGGCCTCGGATCCGAAGGAGACGAACTCCGGCCGCCGCGCCCAGGAGGCACCCGGCCTCGGCGCCACGCCGCGAGACCTGCACAGGCCGGGAGGAGCCGAGGCGCCGAGAGCAGCCGGCGCTGCCTCCAGCGTCCAGAGATCCGCCATCCGCACAGGGGCGACGATACGCCACCTGCAGAGGAGCGCCGCCGAGAAACCGACGAAGGAGTAGAAACCCTAGCGGTGGAGCGGGGGAGGAGGGCGCTCCCCGGGGGCGAAGAAGGCGAAGAAGAAGGAAGAGAACGACCTGGTGTCCGGTGAACTCCGGATGGAAGTGGGTGCGATAACCACCGGTGATCATTTATCCTGCTGTCGGTTCTAACTTTTGGGACGATAATACCCTCCACCGGGGGATTTATTTACCAAATCAACCTCGTATCGTGCTTTTGGAATCGGCAAATAATTTGAGGCTATTCTAGTAATTCTAGTTGTCCAAGTCCGTGTATACCGCCGGGGTGTGGGTGTGGAGTTCGATCTCTTCGTTCGATAACAGGAAAAGGAAATCACCTCGGCTCATCCGGCCACCAACAGCATCACGCCACGTTACAAGAAATCTTTCTATTGCACTTGTAGCGTATTGCGCCGCGGCGCATTAGATACTCGTCCTTTTGATCTCCCACCTTCGCCGATGCTCGAGAGATCCCGCATCTTTCGTTTCTCATTCCAATTTGCCTTCTCGATGGCGATGTTTATGATCGGACGGTAGAGTCAGGGCTTATCTGATCAGACGGTCACCCATTGCAGGAGATAAGATTGTATCTCCCGTGGAACGTGATTGGCAGCTCCCCGCGTGCGAGATTTTCTTAGCTGCCACCAATCCGGAATTGCCACGTTGCATCCGGAGAGACCTAGCCTCGGGTAAGCTTGGAGCGGCCACGTTTGAGCCCCGGGAAGAAGGCCGCGCCGTAGAACTGTAGAAGACATGATCCGAGTGCGCTGAAATGGTAGAATCCGGATCCAAGTTAATAGGAGAAGGCAGGCGGGAAGTCCGTACGGTGGGCGGTGGAGCCCGGAGGAACTTGTGGGTTCCTTCTTCAAAGGAGTTATGATATAAATGATTAATGCATTTAATTGAATAAAGAGATGAAATAAAAATTGATTCAATTTCATAAGCTTTGAGATTATATGATGTCTCCTACAATATCTCAAGATATTCATTTTTATGAAGAAAGAAAACTGGTGGCTGATCTTAACAGATGGTGAAAACTTATGACTTTCAGAGATAAAAAGTTTTTTTTGTTTGTTTTCGGCTTTCTACCCCGCACAAATAAAAACCCGTATATTTAATTGTATAATTTTGCCATCTTCGATTTATTTCTTTAGGTTTTTATTTTTATTTAAAATTAAAGTTAAATCATACTCGAACATATCTAACTTCAATTTTTTTAACCGTGTTTATCTAATTGTGGTCTCGAATGAACGTTCTTCAAGACAGCCGACTAAGATGATGTGTCCCAATTTTTTTGTTGTTGGCATGTCATTCATAAGGCCAACAAGGTGCTCTTCCATTTTCAGGGGTGAGGAACACGGCACTATTAAGATCTTATTTTTTATATGCATACTAATTCTTGTAGCTCGAAGGATTAATCTAAACATCGTGTATGAGTGCCTCCACACAAAAAAAAGTGATGTGGTTAATTTCAAAGAAATTACTTATGTTAATTTCAAAGAAAGAAAATCAATTATAGCCGACGTCAATGCTTTGGATATTGTAGTATTTCTTTATGTTAGTATAAAAACCCATTCCTGACTAAATCAAAATACTTCTTTACGTTGTACTCCCGAGTCTCTCTTTGTATACATAGTCTCTTCTTTTTTTGCTGTGACCCGCTTAGTAGGAGCACAGTATGAACTACGGACAGTCGATTTTAGGGCACCACACTTAATGCATACCGTGCTCTGAATAATCTTTAACGAAATGGGAAGGAATAAGAATTCTTAGCCAATAATTTGAATTAACTTTAGTGTCATTGTTAGCGAAGTCTAGCATCTCTGTCACCCAGTCTCGAGCTTAAGTCATTTTTTTTTCAAAATTCAAAAAATATATATCAGAAGACTTCAAAAACAACAAAATTCAGAAAATTTCAAAATCCAACAAATTAGAAAAGTCCAAAATTCAAAAAAATATAGAAAATTTTCTATTTAATAAAAAATAAAAAAATTATTTCTCTGCATTTGTTATTTCTATTGTTTCCGCTTATTTGATAAGCCTTATGCCCCTTGACCCTACTATCAAGATAGTCATAGTCTGCATTATTATGGTCGGGGGTTAAGTCAAATTAAGAACAGATCTAATTTCTTTGTTAAGTATGCATGGCACAGGTTCTAAGCATTGCTCGCTCAATTTCTCATCATTTTTTGTTTGCTTTTGTCTAAGTTCTGCTCACACCTTTTGATCTGTCTCGCTTCTTCAATCCCAACCATGTCTCGAGTCTGAAACTTCTTTTCCCACCTATCCTCCTCAATCTCTGCTCATTCTCCTCATCACATGACTCCATGAGAGGACTCCCTATGTTTGTGAACCCGATGATTTTATGCTTCGTTTTAATCATGAGTTTTAACTGTAGTGTATATTTGTTTATTATCTTAGGTTTTAAATTTGTCACATCATTTGAAAATTATAAAATTCTAAAAAAATCAGTAAAGTAGAAAATCAAAAATAGCAAGTTCTGTGCTCCGCAAGTAAGCAGGCAAGTATCTCTTCCTTTATCCTCTGTATTTTTACTATATGATATCTACCCTATTATATCATCTCATAGATCGCCTGGTTTTCCATGTGTTCTAGGATCTGAGTTCCCTTTTATCAAAAATAATGATGATCTAGGTGCACACTGTTAATTGTCGGAAAGGCCATTAGGTTGAATAAATTAGGGAAAGATAGACTCTATCTCACACGTCGGAATTGTGAGAAGATTCTTGACCCTTTATTGCTCAGTATAGAAATATTATCCTGGTGTAGTTTCTATTTTCTTATTCTTTACATATTGATTTTATAATTTCTTCTGATTTTAACTCAGCATGCATCATGTAGTTTTTTGAGCTTTCGTGCCTCATAGTTCGTCAAAAGGTCGCTCTCTGACAATGGTTAATTGTGCTTAGAGTCTTGAATAAGAGATAGTTATTCCGCTCCGAATTTGAAAGTCCTCTCTGAGCTAATTGCTCGATCCAATTGGTCAGTGTGGTCTATGTCTGGAATTCCTTTCCTTTTTTTAAGTTCAATTAGTCATTTCCTTTTGATTTGCTCATTAGCTGTAAAGTATACGTGCAACACAGTTATCGCAACTTGCCGGGCTCGCGACAACTCCTCTAATGAGTGACACCTGTAGCCAATCAGAATTAGGGTGCCTCTTGATCAAGAGGTTGATCATCTCTATCTTTTTTCTTTTCTGTCGTTCCAGATAGGAGTCATCCGTACTAGCTTTTCATTATGGTTAGTTCAGAATTTTCTTGATAATTCATATCGCTTGTCGGTTGTGACGGATGCCTTTCACCTTGGTACCCACTTTTCAGTCCGCTTCGCTTCATTTATGTTTCGTCTCCACTTCATGTCAACTTCTCTCTATCTCCACTCGCTCTCTTGCAAAGCAGATACCAAGGAGTGGCAATCTGTAGACACTTGTTTTTAACCCATATGTTGAGCCACTTCTCTTCTTCATATTAGTAAAGTCCCAAATTGGTCATTGCTTTGGAGTCTTTCTTTGATATATTTTGAGCCCATTAAGCCCATTTTCGAACCCATTACTACTTTGAAGGTCAAAATCCCACAACTTGAAATCTTCATCCTAAACACAGTTGGTTGGGCAACCACATTCAGAACGTGGTAGCGCAATAGACCGTGTTCTCAGAATTCATACAGTCTGAGCAGAGCTCGTCTCTTCTAGTTGTGATCACCATAGAATCCAAGTTTGGGAGGTTTTGGGGTGATTCATTCGATTCAAGTTGGTTCATAATTATCCCAGAACCCTTTCCAAGCATGTTTTTAGTGGAATTATCATCTTAGGACTCCTTTTTCTTATGATTATCCTCCAAAGTTGAATTAGGGTTTCCTACCCCTATAAATATATCTCTAGGATCTAGGGTTAGAGGAGGATGCCAAAATCAAGGTGGAACGAGATCGTGATACTCTATCGAATCCCTACTTTGTCTACCATCAACTAGGGAGTAGCCTAGGGATCCTCCTCTTTCTTCTTCTTCTATTTCTTGCTTAATCTCTTATTCTTGCATTATTTCTTTCATCACGACATGCTAGAATAGTTTTCAAATTGGCCAGAATATATTAGAATTCCAATAACATTTAAGCAGGATAGCAGAATAGTAGAATATCATAATACCAAATTAACAGACTATCAGAATGCTAGAATTTCAGAATAACAGAATAACAGAGGTTGGTGCAATGCCACACCCAGAATTTTCCTATGGTTTATAGAATGGACTTCCGTCCTACCTTGCATTAGTTGTTAGCGGACCCACGACCCTTAATAATTTCATATTTACAGATATGGCCAAGTGAAGTCAAGGAATTATGTTCCAGAAATATGATGGATATAATTCCTAAGGAAAATATAATGGTACAAGTGATAGGGATGATATTCATGAGGAAGATCAAGTCAACGGTACGTTAAACAATCAATTCTCGAACTTATAAAACATAGTCAACTGAAGAAACATGCTCATGAAATTGAGTTATAGACGCTGTCAGGAACAGTGCCGCGATCAGACTTAACGCGGTTGATCGTAAGGCCGCGACCAGAGCAAGACGATCTTGGCAGCAGTGAGATGGAGGTCTTCACAGAATGAGGTCAGGATGAGCACCGTGATCAGGAACGTGGTCAGGAGGTTAGCCGCGATCAGAGATTGAGCATAGTTCCTGATCAGGCCGCGTTCATAACAAAGCAAATAAAACCCAAACAGAACATTGTTCTATGGGTCCAAAGGTCGGTTAAACCTTGGGCTACACTAGTAGGATGGGATTCTCAATATTTTCAGGGCTTTTATGGTACAACCAGCTCGACATCTTTGTGGGAATCCAAGACTCGCGGAGACTTACAGAGACCTTGATAAAAAAAGTTCTAGTCCGATGGAAAGAATATCCGACGGAGGGTTCTAACTTCACTAAGAATTGAGGTTTAAATGAGAAACAGAAATCAATCATTAGTGGCAGGTTAATATCACCGGAGTGACATAACCTTCAAAACAACTATACACGACATATCACATGATATATTCATGAAATCACCAATCAATATAACTAGCATGTAAGAATATTAAACCCATGGTATGATGAGTCAATTTCAGGTTAACAGGAATTATCTACTCTTTTAACATGCTAAGAATAATAAAGATAAGATGAGTTCATGGAATCAAAAGGAAAAGTTGAACATGGATCATGAAAACTTAAGAAAATTAAGGTTTAAAAATGTTCCCTAGCAACATTAGTTGGTTCAGATGACATGCACACGTGAAAAACATGCATCTAAAGTCAATAGCACTAACATAACATGCTGGAAAGACACTAGGGTTTCTGAAAACCCATGCCTGAACGCGGTCAGGGGAGGAGCTGAAATCATGAAGAACGCGGTCCACCGGAATGCCGCGTTCATGGAAAATAAATAATTCTTAAATAAAAAGAACTCTCATAGATGCTGTCTATCGAGCAGCCATGATCAAGAACACGGGCCCTCTAGCGTCCGCGAAAACAAATAGAAAGTCATTTTCGGTGGGAAACCCTAAACAACGATATCCAACCCATAATCTTTGAAATACATGCAATATAATAGATAAAATTTAGAGAAAACAATGCAGAACTATGCTAGACATGTAGATGAACGTGTTTGATCAATTAATTTGATGTTTATCCTGAGAGATACCTTGAATCATTTAAGGAAGTAGAGGAAGAAGAACGATGACCCCACAAGAGCTCGAAGAAAACCCACGATTACTCCTCCTAGCACGATCCTCCCACACCTATAAGCCTGGGTGTCAGTGAGAGTAACTTAGGAGACCTGACGGAATCCAAATTGGATACCCGGTTTGGGCTCGGTGGTCAAATAATCCTTTTCCAAACTAAGTTTAAAATCAAAGAATTGGGGGGTTCAAAATCTGAAATACCGCTTTGCTCAGTGTGTCGATTATTCCAACACGATCTGGATGGTGAGTGATCTAGGAGAGTTGACAGAATCCAAATTGGATACCCGATTTCGGCTCGGCGTTCAAAATAGTATTCTCCCTTATAACTTAGTTTAATACAAACCAAAGGGTTCAAGTTGAGGGTCCAAAATCTAAAATACTAGCCTGATCGTTGTGTCGATTATTCTAACACGATCTGGGTGGTGAGAGTGACTTAGGAGAGCTGACGGAATCTAAATTGGATACCCGGTTTGGGCTTGATGCTCAAAATAACATTTTCCCTTATAACTTAGTTTAAAACAAACTAAAGAACTCAAGTTGGGGGTCCAAAATCTGAAATACCAACTTGATCGACTTGCTGATTGTTCCAACACGATCTAGGTGGTGAGATTGCCCTGTGAGAGATGACATAATTTAAATCGGATATCTGACTTGAGCTCAACACTCAAATTAGTCTTTTCTGAACTAACTTAGTTTAAAATCAAAAAACTCAGGTTGGGGACGTCTAAAATCTGAAATACCAGCCTGATCAGCATGGCGATTATTCCAACATGATCTGGGTGGTGAGAGTGAACCGAAAGAACTAACGGAATACAAACTGGATACCCAGTTTGGGCTTGGCACTCAAAATAACATTCTCCCTTTTAACTTACTTTTAAAATAAACCAAGGAGCTCAAGTTAGGAGTCCAAAATCTGAAATGCGTGCCTGATCGGCATGTCTATTGCTCCAACACGACCTAGGTGGTGAGAGCAACTTGGGAAAACTGATGGAATGTAAATCGGATATCTGGTTTGGGCTTAGCGCTCAAATTATCTTTTTCCAAACTATCTTAGTTTAAAATCAAATAACTCGGGTGGGGAGGGTCTAAAATGAGAAATATCAGCCTAATCGACGTGTTGATTATTCCAACATGACCTGGGAGAGGTGACAGAATCTAAATTGGATACCCAGATTAGGCTCTTTGCTCAAAATAACATTCTCCTTAAACTTAGTTTAAAATCACAGAACTCGGGTTGGGAGGTCCAAAATCTGAAATACCAGTCTGATCAGCTTAATTAAAGAATTCACGTACATATCATCTTATTTCAAAATTTTAAAATTAAATAATTTACTTAATTTATTTTAAATAATTTTTTATTCATACATGTATGATGTTAATTTTTTTCTAATATAGGATCCTCCAATAGGTGCTGATGGTCGAGACAAGTGGGATGAGAAGGATGAGGATATTGAGGATATTTCTTCATTTTTATCATATTGTAACAAATTTATATATTTAAAATATTATATTTAAATAATTTTTACTGGAATGTGATTGTTATTTTATTTGTTATCGTGATGTGTGTACGTTGTGTATTGTTTATTGTATTTTTAAATAAATATTTTTTATTTTTTTAATTTATAAAAATTAAACATTTAGGGATGGATTTGATATTTCATCTCAAATTTTAGAGACAGATTTAGGTACGGATTTTAAATTTTGTGGCAAAATGTTGGGTTTTTGATTTTTTTAAAAATAATTTATTTGTTAGGGTTGGATTTCAAATTATGTAGTAAATTGTATAGACGATTTTGGGACAGATTTTCAATTTCGTCATCAAATATTATATTTTTTATTTTTAAAAAAAATTGACCAATTTGGGGTGCAATTTGCGACGATTTTTTATTCTGTCCCAAATTTTAGAGACGAATTTAGGGATGAGTTTTAAATTCCTTCCCAAAATATTTTCTTAACTTTTTAAAAATATATTTCATCAATTTGAGATGAAATTTGAGACGATTTTTAATTCCATCCCAAATTTTAGGGATGGATTTTAAATGCCATCCCAATATATTTTTTTAATTTTTTTAAAAAATATTTCACTAATTTGGGACTGAAATGGTAACAGTTTTAAAAATTTGTCTCAAATTATATGGACGGATTTAGGGACAAATTTTAAAATCTATCTCAATTTTTTTAAAAAAAGAATTCACTATTATTAGCACGAATTTGAGACGGAATTATTTCCATCACTAATTTAGGAAGGATTTAGGACGAAAAATTTTGTCATCTCAAATTAACGATGAGAAATATCAGACGATCGTTATCCGTCCGAAATCCATCCCAAATCTCTTTAGGGACGGATTTGGGATGGAATAAGGATGAACTTTAGCCGTCCCTATTCCCACATTTTCTTGTAGTTTTTGGAGGTCATTGGCTATGTTGATGTTGATTATGGTAGTTGCCTAGACACAGGGAAGCCCACTTCAGGCTATATCTTCTTGATAAGAGGAGCTATAAGTTGGTGGAATGAGAAGCAAAGCATTACAGTGGCTTCCACCATGGCAGCAGAGTTCATTGTTTATTATGAGGCTAGTGGACAGACCATTCAGTTGTAAAATTTGGTGACAACTATATCGTTTATAGACTTCATCTCTAGACCTATCAAGATTCATTGTGACAATTTCAACGTTGTCTTCTTCTCTAAGAACAATTAGGCATATCTAGAGGTGGTAGAACATTAGATATAAAGTATTTTGCTCTCAAAGACAGAGTGAAGAATCATGAGGTGTCTATTGAGTTTATTGAGACAGGTCTTATAGTAGCAGATCCACTCAGTAAGGGACTACCAACTAGCATATTTTGTAATTTTGTGATTCGGATGGGTCTTTTTAATTCCCTCAATATGCTGTGACATTTATAGTTTGACACTCATAGTTATTTGTGATAACATTTAAGTCATGAATTTTCTATTATTGTTTCTCATATTCTATGCTTTACATTATGTACACAAGTTCATAGATTATAGTTGGCAAAATTCATGTTGAAGTGGTGACCGACAAATAAACATTAAGTTTTAGTATGTTTGCAAGTGTCAGATACAATGTTCAATTATAGGAAGTTGGTGGTATTGTAGTACATGGAAGGTGGTGTGTAGTTCGAATGCATTTGTCTCCACGACTCGTGTCAATTGATTTTTTATAATTTGAACTTTTAGATTCCATCGTTTAAAATAATGTGTGATTTTGTTTAAATCATATATGTATCAAGTTTTCTTTTCGGATGCAAGCCCAGGACATAAAATATTCAGAGTCAATTTTAATATCATATATATAGCTATATTATATGTACATCTTTTAAAGTCATGATTTGATGTTGTTATGACAAGTTGGACAAAGTGGGAGAATTTTGGGTTTCACCTAGTATTAGTGGCCCACTTGTGGAGATTCTGGGTGCACAACTTAACACACTTGAAGTCTGGACTAAAGGAATTAGGTTATTAGGCCTGACCCATATGTGGCCTATGGGTTTCGATTATTGGTAGGAACCTAATTAAGTGAAAACCTTAGATTGGTCCCTCCTCTCTATATAAGTATCCCAGGTTGTGACTCCTCATAGAAGTTACATACATTCAGGCTCAATAGATAGAGGAAATTCTAAAGAGCATTACGAGAGGTCACGCGGCCCTCCATTCGACTGTTCATGATCGTCGTCGTCTTCTTCCTTATGGTTGTGAGATGCATGTGCACTCGATGTCTTCCACTGTAGGATGCTTCGTATCCCAACACTCTTCCCTTCCATTGGTTTCGTTTGACTATATATATTACTATATTTACATGTTAGATGTGCAAAGAAGAAGTAACTCATGTGTATGTTTGTTGAGAGATTTATGGGATGTTTCGCATCCTCCGAATGTGTATGGGTCCGAGGGAATTGTTTATTTAATTGTTAGCATTTTGAGTGTTTCAAAGATCTTGAGATTAGATCAAAGAACCTCCCCTGAGGAACCTCTCTTTTTAATTTGGATGAGGGGTTCATTGCATGTTTCTTCTCGTGTTGCCGAGAGAAGAAACAAAAGATGTCATTTATTCATAAGCATCTAAATTAACATTTTTATTAGATTTTGAATGTAAACGATAGGAATAGAAAGTGTATGCTCAAGCATATTTGTCTTAATGTTAATGGACGTGGATTAATTAGTCTTCTGAGGTGCTTATTGGACCTTCTCTGGTGTGACCGTTATAGGTACGTGCGCTGGCTGGCCCAGCAAAAAAAACTGGCCATTTCATCAAAAACTAGCCATTCCTCGAATGGGGAGGGTGATTTCTCCTTTTTTCCAGTTTTCAAACATTTAAGGTGGGGACCACCCACATTTTTGTTGCCAGACAGTGGCCCGGCCCCAGCCCCGGCCCCGCCCCCTCATTGAATTTCAGTTGGCAAATTAAGGTGCACTGACACATGGAATCCACAATCAATCCGAATTCATATATGCTGGCCGTTATAATTAAAAACTACATAATTCGATTTTCAATTTTTGATGATCTATGTACATTAAATCTTATGTACTACAATTAAAGTACTTTTGGATTAAAAATCATAGAGTTATGATATTTACTTCCCGTGCATCATGGAATGAAAGTAAAACAAACAATTTAGATAGTGCAATTTATGAAATAATGTGATATTTTTATTTTATTTTATTTATTTTGGTCCCGGAGAATGGAAGGAGGAGACGAGAGGGGAGGGAGAGGAACCTAATCTAGAGAGTGTACCTAGATGAGTGTCTCTAGGAGACGCCTACACATGCACCATGTTGCACGGGAAAGGACACCCCAGGTAGCCCACATCTAATAAGGTAGTCAAATAACGAGGGGAGACCGAGAACCCCGCGGGAGCTCTCAGGTTTTGAACCTAGTAGAACCTCTTCCCAAATGAAAAGAGATGTTAACCTTTCCAGTTAGTTGGTATGGTCAGTATAATTAATGTGATTTGGGTTTGAATGAATTTTTTATCTATATATAGTTAAAGTTTATAATATCGAAGAAGATACATTAGTGTAGATCAAATCTCGGAGATCAAATTGTGCGATTCCGAAGTAGGTAGCACTGTTCTTAATTAATCTTCTCGTACGATCTCATTGTTGCTATAGCATATGCCATCAAAGTAGATTCTCTCCTCACATGCGTGCTCTCTCTCCGTCAATAAATTGCAAACAAAGTGTATCTGCTATAGTGAACATGCTATATGATATGGCCTGGTCAGCAGGCATATATATATATATATATACAAAATATTCTCAATACTAATTAAAATAGTCAATAAAAAATAATTTTTATTTTGTAATAACTTAGTATTTTACCTT
This sequence comes from Amorphophallus konjac, assembly GCA_022559845.1. Taxonomy (NCBI): domain Eukaryota; kingdom Viridiplantae; phylum Streptophyta; class Magnoliopsida; order Alismatales; family Araceae; genus Amorphophallus; species Amorphophallus konjac. The sequence continues at coordinate 157,357 of JAHNEJ010003246.1, forward strand.
CCAAACACAACCCTCTATCATCATCATCATCAAAGCCTTATCCCAATTATTTGGGGTCGGCTACATGAATTCCGTTCCGCCAAAGGTTTCTATCAAGTGCTATATTCATATTTAAATCCAAGAAATTAATGTCCTTCCTAATAACATCGCACCATCTCATTTTAGACCTTTCTCGAGCTCTTTTACTAGCATCTACTAAGATTCGGTCACATCTTTTAACTAGCGCTGAGTTAGGGCGACGAAACACATGTCCAAACCACCTGAGTCTATTTTCTCTCATTTTACTATGAATTGGGGCTATCCCTAAGTCCTTACGGATGCGCTCATTTCTAATCTTATCTTTCTTAGTCTTGCCACGCATCCATCTCAACATCATCACCTCTGCTACACACATTTTGTGAATGTGTTCTTTTCGTACTACCCAACACTCGGTACCATCTAACAAAGCAGGTCTCACAGCCGTTCTATAAAACTTCCCTTTGAGTTTCACAGATATATGACGATCACAAAGGACTCCTGATGCGCTTCTCCATCTTAGCCAGCATGTCTTAATCCTATGTGTAACGTCGTCATGAATCTCCCAATTCTCTTGTATGATAGATCCTAAATATCGAAAGCTACTACTCTTCGGAATGTTATGTCCATCAATTAGAACCATATCTTCCCGAGCCACTCTCCCATTACTAAAATTACAATACATAAACTATGACTTGCTCCTACTAATTTTAAAACCTTTAGACTCCAAGGTAAGTCTCCAATGCTCTAACTTAACATTTAAAACATCAATACCCTCATCAATTAAGATAATATAATCTACAAATAGCATACACCAAGGGATATCCCCATGCAATTATTTTGTTACTTCATCCATAACTAAGGCAAAGAGATACGGACTTAGTGCAGAACCTTGATGCAAACCTATAGAAACTAAAAATTTACCAGTCTCTCCAGCAATAGTTCGAACACTAGTAATAGCACCGTCGTACATATCCCTAATCAAATCAACATATCCTTGAGAGATTCATTTCTTTCTTAATGTCAACCAAATCAATTCTCTCGGTACTCGATCATACGCCTTCTCTAAATCAAGAAAAATCATATACAAATCTTTTCTCATCTCTCTATACTTCTCCATTAGCTGCCGTAGTAAGAAAATAGTTTTTGTAGTAGATCTATTCGGCATAAAATCAAACTGATTTTTCGATACAGTAGTCATACATCGGAGGCATTTTTCAATAACTCTTTCCCAAAGTTTCATAGTATGACTCATAAGTTTAATTCCACGATAATTATTACAACTTTGAATATCTCCTTTATTTTTATAGAAAGGAACTATAACATTTTTTCTCCAAACTTCTGGTATTCTCCGTTCCTTTAATATTTTATTAAAAAGTTTTAGTTAGCCATTGAATACCAATGTCTCCTAGGCCTTTCCATACTTCAATAGGTATGCCATCCGGTCCTAAGGCCTTACCCACTTTCATTTTCTTTAAAGCATCCTCCACTTCTGACATCTTAATACGTCTAAAATATTGATATTTATCAAATATTGTGGACTCTTGGATACCTTCTAAAGAGAAATCCTTGATGCAATCTCCATTAAGTAACTTTTGAAAATAACTATGCCACCTCTCTTTAATCTCAAGATCCTTAGTTAAAACCCTTTGATCTTCACCTTTAATGCAACGAACATGATGTAAATCTCTAGTTTTCCTTTCTCTTAATTTAGCAAGTTTAAATATGTCCTTTTCACCCTCTCTGGTTCCTAATTTATTATATAAATCTTCAAATGCCTTTGATTTAGCTTCGCTAACTATTTTCTTAGCCTTTTTTTAGCGATTTTATAAGCTTCTAGGGTTTGATTATTTTTGTTAGTTTACCAAACTTTAAAGTATTCCTTTTTTACTCTAATGGTATTTTAGATTTCCTCACTCCACCATCAAGTCTCTTTTTCTAAATTCTTTTTACCTTTAGATTCGCCTAAGAGTTATTTTGCTACCCTCGTTATACAATTTATAACATTATTCCATATTATATTAGTTTCTTATTCTAAATTTCAAATATTTTCCTTTAATAGATGATTTTTAAATGTTTCTAAACTTTTACCTTTTAAATTCCACCATTTAATCTTAGAATAATTATTTATAATAGCATTTCTTTTGAATTTAAAGATAGTGATATCCATTACTAACAACCTATGTTGAGGGGCTAGACTCTCACCATGAATAACTTTACAATCTTTACATAAAACTCTATCGACCTTTCTAATAAGGAAATAATCAATTTGACTTATGTGTGTTCCACTCTTGTATGTTATTAAGTGTTCGTCCCTCTTCTTAAAGAAGGTATTAGTAATTGCTAGATCATAGGCCATAGCAAAATCAATAATAGTATAACCCATATCATTCCTATTGCCAAAACTAAGTCTTCCATGAATCCTCTCATAGTCTCTATTATCTTTACCCACATGACCATTAAGATCCCCTCCAATAAAGATTCTCTCTTCACTAGGGATATTTTTGATCAAACTATCAATAACCTCTCAAAATTATTTTTTAATGCTCTCTTCTAATCCTACTTGGGGTGCATATGCACTAATTATATTCAAAATATCATCATCTAAAATAAGTTTAATTAACATCAGTCTATCCCCAAATCTATTAACTTCTACAACTCTATCTTTTAAGTTTTTATCTATTATTATAACAATACCATTTCTAGAGTTATTATTACCTGTATACCAAATTTTGTCACATCTCCCACATGAATTTTGATCTAAACACAACCCTCTATCAATGGGCATAAATACTCTTCATCAATATGTACACAACCTCCACATCCATATTATCAAAAATTAATACTCCTCCACACACATATCTACCCACGAATTGTTACAAGTATTTCTTTTACCATTACTATAGTTGATGTACCGTGGTGTTATGTGATGACATAAATGGTAACTATCAAATCCCATGCTAGTTGGCGAGCCTTCGGGGGTGCCAAAGTGGGGGCAGCCAAGTGCAAAAAGATGGCATCACGAATTTAACAGTCCCAGAGGAAGTGGCATAGCATGGATCCTGACCTCAGAAGAGGGCCCATAGACTGAAAACTCGGGAAAATATTTGCCCAGAGGAAGGAATGTGTGTGAGAACATGTGGCAATTTTTTCACATTCTATAATATAATTAGTAAATTATAAGCAATTAAACCATACAAGTGAAATACAGTCCAATAAGAAAAGCCCGAGTTCATGATCAATAATACATTACTACTAGCTAGAGATAAAGGTGTAGGAAGGAGAAGTATATATAATTGACCACACACACAGGCATACCTCATCAAACTCCCTCCACCTTTATTGATACAGTCCTCAAACCAACCAACCACTGACTCAAGACTACCCTAGTACCTAACAGGAAGCCTACACTTGTAGAAATAATTACTTAGGGAATGAACATCACGTTCATTATCTCAATAGGGATATGCTAGATCTGATGGTAGGCCCAAATTCTTCTTCTTTACGATAATAATTCTTGGCACTCTGGAGCTATGTTATACACCCAAGATGGGGGTGAATTAGTTGTTCAAAGTTTTAACATGCTTAGACAATAACACAACAGTGCACACAGAGAACGAAGGTATGAGACATATGGATCCAATCACATAAGGAGGCACAACATAAATTTTATAGTGGTTTAGTCGAGCTGCCATGTTGATCTACGTCCACTCTTAAAAAGAGAAACTTAAGAATGTCACTACCATATATGATCTAGTATATATATATATATATATAAGTTAGACATCAAGGTGCTAGCACACCTTTAAAACAGACATATATGCCCAAGGGAACAAACTCCATTAAAAAGGCCAAGGTGGACAACATGCAAGCATACAAATTACAATGGTAATAAATGAAAGAGACCGCAAAAGGATGAGTAAGAGAGAGCGAGCCTCCCGAAAAACAAAGGGGCAAATCAGCTCAGTGGTGGGTAGGTGGGAGCTCCCACCTACCCCCCTCCGGAACCCTCAGCACCCCTCCGATGGTGGAACCGTACGCCGGCTTCGTCCGGCAGAAGCGTCACCGGCGGCCTCGCCCTGGTGGTCCCGTTGGGCGAGGGGGAGCCCCCGTAGGGGACACCCCCCCCTCTCCAGGTGCGTCCCCTCCTCCGCCAACCTCCCCCCCCCTCCGGCCTTCCCCCCTCCCCGCCCTCCCCTCCCTCTTTACCCCGTTCTTCCTCCCCCTCTCTGCGGTCCTCCGCCCTCCCCCCCGACCCCCTTCTCCAGTCGCCGCCCCTCCGCCCCTTCCCCCGGTTCCCCCCCTCCGCTCTCGCTGATCTCCCCCCTTCCGCCGACCTCCGCCCCTTCCGGCCCCCTCCCCCTCTCTCTTTCCCCGTCTTCCCCCCCCTCTGCGGCCCTTCGCCCCCCCTCCCGTTCCCTTTCCAACCGCCGACCCTCCGCCCCTCCCCCTCCTTCCCCCGGCTCCCCTCTGCTATCGTTGATCTCCACCTCCTTCCCCTTCCTCCGCCGGCCCTCCGCCTCTCACTCTTCTCCCCACGCACCCCGAGCTCGCCATCGACCGGCTTCCACCACGCCTACCTCCGCCCCCTCCACCCCTTTCCCCTAACCCTGCCGGCCCTCCGCCTCCCCCCTACCTTCCCCTCCCTCGCCGATCGCTGTCTCCCACCCCCGTAGACCCTTCCCCACCCCCGTCTCCTAGCTCCCCCCCATACCATTTTGAAGCCCACTGGCCCCCGTCACCCTGTCCCGGTTCTCCCCCCGCCGGTTTGGGCTCTCTCTCGGGCATCGTCGGAGTTTGGGTCCGGCCCTTGTGATGCAGGTTACTTATCTCTTCCCTCGGTTTCGAAGAAGCTCGGAGATACAACACATTCCCCCCGTATCCAACTGGATATCGGCCTCCCGAGCATTCTCTTCTCACCGCTTAGTGCTAGAGCGGTTCGGCTGCCATGTGCGCCTCGAGGAAGATCTCTGTCACCTTCAGCACCGGATGGCTCGTCTTCCGATCCTCTGGACTTCCCACCATTGGTGGTTGGCGTGGCTCTACATCCCTCCTCGTTACCTTCCATGTTTGTACGTCGCTCCGGTGACAAAATAGGTCATGTATGGGCTTTTCTATACGGTTTGGGTTTTCTGCTTCCTCATGTATGTCGCTCTGTCGATTGGGTTATCTTCCTTGTACGGGAGTCTTTGCTTTCCATGTACTTTGACTATCGTTTAATATGAATGAAACCCTATGTTACAAAAAAAAAGAGAGAGTGAGCCTTTGATGGAGTCACCGTGGAATCATCAAGTGATGTAGTAGGTTGTAGCTCGAAGAGGGACTACTACCACATGTAAGGCGAAGAGCTTCCGATAGCCTTGAGCACAATTTCAGACCCAGAAACACCTTCCACACAACCCCAAAAGAGGTACAACGATTCGGATCACAATAAAGGGCATAATATATATATAGGAAGAGAATGGATGATCGAGCAAATCCGGGCAAGAGATGAAGTGAAAATGTTAATTAGGCCCTTGCTCCTTAATGATCAGATTAGGTCTCATGTTTAATTGGATGACATAATTTAAACAAAATATTCTCATTCAAACCAAAAACTGTGATATTATAGGTTCAAGAACTTAACACCAAGTATGTAAATGTAGTTGAATGTTCTTCACAGTTAATACTCAGGTTGAACACTTAATTAGTTGAAATCCTCAGTCAATAACTAACTCAAATTCAGTTGAAATCCTTAAACTAATACTCAGGTTGAACACTTAGTTGAAATCCTCAGTCAATAACTCAAATTCAGTTGAAATCCTTAAATTAATCTATTCAACATGCAGTTTAGTTAGAGGACTCAATTGTAACCCAGTACAAACCAATTGTTAGAAAGACCAGTTAAAATTAGCTTACTGGTCCTGATCAGTTGGGGTCCCCGCTTAATTAGTCGAAGTTAGAATGGCATTTCCCACTCGGGACATGTGACTCAGTCAAAAGGACGTGGCTAACCTTTGCTCTATTGGCTCACTCAACTGATTCACTTCAACTGTTTCCTAAGTGGAAAATGTTCTTTAACTGACCCTTTTATCTATGTTCTTTCCTACTTCATTTATATTGTTTAAACTGTACGTTCCACTACGTATTTCCACTATAATTCTTTGCTCATTTCATGTACACCCTTGGAACATTGATTGAGTTAAATAGTTAAAATATTTCAGCTGAAAAATAAGTCAAGAAAGATTATGTAAATTTGATCGGTTGAGGTATTCATTTGAATTATTTTCGGTTGAAGGAAATGCAATCTTAAGATTCTACCAGAGTAGTATCAGAATACAAGAAGGTTTAGCCAAATGATTAAATTGTCTTAGTTCAACTGAATCATTTCGTGACAATATTTTCATTGTCTATATCTGACTGACTTGCTTCAACTGAATCAATCTTAATGAAGACTTAAGTCGAATCTAATTTGTCTTATTTAGTTTAATTGAGGCATTCAGCCAAAGACACATCTTCATCCTAATTATTGTATCTAGGCACAGATTAACACACATTGATTTCTTTTATGTTGAATTGCATTAAAAATAGAGTGTCTTCCCAATGCAAATCTTTGAAGAACCTATATTTAATGTATTCTATTGAGATCACATCTAACACACTGGTCAAGGACCAATTTGAGTTTCTTTTTAGACGAGCAGAGATTTCATCTGTAGTCAAATCTTTGCTAGTTTTCCATTAAATCTTCTGACCCAAGTAAAGGTGTCTAAGACATATACATGTAATGGTAATAGGGCTACAGAAAGATAACCTATTTCACAACCTATTGCTTTTGTGCTAACATGCATTCTTTGTGTGGAAAGGTTATGTGTCAGGTCATGACAAGCCGTGATAGAACAAGAAACTGTGGACTCGCTCGAAGAAGGAGGCCTAGACTTTGGGGGGCTAGCTGGCTTTCTCAAGGGAGAAGCAGGCACTTCAAGGGAAGCCGTGCCTAATGAATAAAAAACAATGATTCCTATAAATATTAGGCCAACTCTCGGTAAATGAAAGAAGGGACATAGGAAGAGTAGTAGACACAACTGCAAAAAAAAAAAAAACTCTGAGAAATGCCAAGAGCCGAGCATTCCTATCCTTCTAAATTCAAAGCACTTTATTAAAGAAGTTTCCTACTTTAGTGAGCCCAAGCTATAACAAAAGAGCAATCTAGAGCCGAGCTACTGCAATTACTATGTCCACTCTGTGCATCAACCTTCGTTCATTCTTTATGTGCATTCTTGATTTTCTTGTGCTTTTACTTCACGTGCACCTGCCTACTTTCAGTGGCATATTTATTGTGGAACTTCCGATTCCTATTTCTGTTGTGTACTTACTTTCAGAGTACAGTTAAGGATCCGTGGATCGTCGGTGCTGGTACTACTTTGCTGCCCAGTAAATGGCTGACCCAGAGGGGAGTGAATGGGTAATTAAAAATTGATCGTGATAAAATAACATCTATAAATTTATATGATTGAAAATATGAGTGTTGCAGAAATAATGCAAACATAAGTATAAGTGTTAGATGAAAGTTTAATCATGATAGACAGAGTTTTAGAATGAATGCGAAATAGAAGTGAAAACTCTACGACGGTCTAGAATGATGCGTGATAGAATTATAGCGCTTAAACTGATGCGGAATGAGATTAAAGCACAGTGAACAGGGCAACAGATACACAATGACAATTACACAAATAGACACAAGGATTTATATCGGCTCGACCCTGACATCCAGTCAGTCCTACATCCAGTCCCCAGCAACTATTGGGATTTTTACTATCTCCCCGAAAGGAATAGTTACATCGGCTATTTTTGATTAGGTGCTCAGCCACACCAAGGGCACTCTCTCACTAGAGCCCCAGTTGTTTTTAAACAGGTATTCAACCATACCATGGGTGCTTTCTCACTAGAGCCCCAACTGATTTCTAGGTACAACTAAGCCTACAGGATACCGACCTCCTATTGGTCACATAGGATACAAAAACCTCCTATTGCTCGCCACAGAAAACAATCCTCATGTTGGTCCCTCTTGCCCATGAGTAAGAGCTTCTCCCCTCAAAGATAAGATCACCACTTTTCAAGTGGGTTTACACAGATATTGCCTCTTGATAGGCGGAGTTGTGTACAATAAATTACATAAAGTTCAAGATGAAAAATCAGAGTGAAATTCATCGATCTTGAGCTGAAATGAAAAAGAGCCTTCTAAAGAAAAAACAGAGTATCACATAAGGCTTTGAGAAGAAACTAATGAAGATTGCAACATGGAACGTGTTTACTTCTTCTTATTCTCATGACCACGCAACAAATATGGTTGAGGAAGAATGTGACTTACTTTTCACTCAACACTTGAATGTATGTGCTTGTGCTAGATGGAATTCACTAGATCACTCGCGTATATGCTCCCTTCATTTTTTTGCAGACCGCTCAGCTTTTTTGAGGTTGAGAAAAGATTGGACTTGAATTTCTCTCAACTCTTGCGATGTAGGCTTATGCTAGAGATTGGAATTGCTCGCTTGATCAGTGTATGTGCTTGTTCGTTCAGCTAGCCGCCTCTGATGTTCAACAACTCCACATAAAAAAGCCCTCTTGTGCTTGGTTTCGTTAGATGCATACTGGAAGTCGTTAGACTCATCTTATAGTCGTCAGGCACATCTTGAAGTCTATTAGACCCAGGCTCATATACGTTACATAGAGAGCTTTAAATTCTGAATTCTTTCTTTGAGAGAAGTCTCGTTTGCACATAGCATTTTTTCCTTGTGAGAATACAGTAGCAGATCTTCTTTTGATGGATCCTTTGATTTCATGTGTTTCTGAGGAGAAGAACTTCCATTTCGGCACATGTCCTATAGCAGACTCATTTTTGTGGGTTTCCCCTTTTTTTGGATCTATCAGACTGCAAAAGGTATTTGATTATCTTATAAAAGGATAAAGTCAAGGAATGCTATGTTAGAAAACTCCCTTCTTATTGCAGGTGCAGACACATGTGAGTACTGTTACCCAATAGATGGCTTAACCCAGAGGGGGGTGAATGGATAAATAAAATTTAGTTGTATTAAAATAGTATTTTAGAATAAGGTATGACTGTGCTTCAATAGATGCAGAATAGAAATCAAGCACAGAAAGTAATCACACAGATGAACACAGAGATTTTAGACTGGTTAGACCCTGACCCTCAATCAGTCCTAATAACCATTGGGATTTCCACTATCTCCCCACAAAGAATAGTTACACTGGCTATTTTTGATCAAGTATTCAACCACACCTTGGGCACTCACTCACTAGAGTCCTAGCTGACTTTACAACATAGTCAAACTCAAGATTTCAAGCATCCTACAGGCACTCTTACCCACAAGCAAGAGAAATCAGGATTTCAAGTCTCTTGTAGACACTTTTGCCCTCAAGCAAGAGCTTCTCCCCTCAAGGAGAAGTAAACCACTTCACAAGTGAGTTTACATAGAGTTTGCCCTTTAGTTAGACAAATTTGTGTATAATGAAATACAGATTGTTCAAGATGAAAATATCAAAGTAAAAATGCAGATATCTTGAACTACTCAAAAAAGTCTTTTTTGAAGAAAGGAACTCAGAGTTGCATGAAAGGCTTTTTCTGAAGAAGTAGAGAAGAATGCAGCAGAGAATGTAGTGCAATTTGCTTCTTCTACACTTGAACTTGCAGTAGAAGATTTGTTGAGAAGTATTTGATTTTGATCTCTCAACACTTGGAAATGTAGACTTGTGCTAGAAATTGGGTTTCTCACTTGGTTAAGCTCGTATGTGTTATCTGTGTCTACTTCTCATTCTTTTCATCGCTTTATATAGCTCTCGAATGCTAGTGTCATTAGATACAGTTTGGGAACGTTAGACCCATCTTTGTAGTCGTTAGACCCAACTTGGTATCCGTTTAGACTCCATCTTGTAATGGTTAGAGAGCTTCATGATCTGTCTTGAGCGATTGGCTATCTGCCAGAGAAGAGGTTTCTGTCATTTTTACCAGTGGTCCTTTTTCTATGCGAAAAGACAGAATCAAATCTATAACGACCCAAGATTCAGACATCGAGTCAAACCCGATATCATTCGGATCTTACGCCGCCACCCACGAGCTGGAAGCTCAGAAGGGTTCAAGTAGGTGTCACGGGAGTGTAAAGAAATCTAAAATAAATTTAGAAATTAAAGTGCTGAACTTAAAATTTATATTTAAAAATAAATTTATAAAATTTTACATAGTTTCTAGTCTATATATACAAGTCTCAAAGGTACAACTCAACGAAAGAAAAGTACAAAGCCTTGGGACATACCCCGACTGGCAGAAGCTGAAAACGCTAGGACACTCGGGCGCTGCACAAGGCCTCCATACGGCGAGGAGGCACACCAACCTGAAAAGAAAAGGGGGTGAACCTTATCCCATTGGCTTAGTAGAGGTCCCGTGAATCCCCAGCACAACAGACGTAATGAACTGCATAGTAAATAAAAGGAATAAAGAATAGTAAGCAGGAAAGACTGTAAGGTAGAAAGATCAACACTATAAATACATAACCATCCTAAACTACTAACCGCCAAAAGCCTACACAACGGTGAAGTATCTCGCATACCGAGCATAAACCATGCCGAACTAAGTTCTCATAATTTGGACTAGACGACTGGATCACGGTAACTTGTCTCGAAACGTCTCTACTGGTAGATGAATGCTAAAATCTAGACTACCAAGTAGAATCTTGATCGGTCCATGGAGGGAGGCAATTATACTACTAGAACATGACTATAATGCCCTGGATTTTTTGGATATTTTATCGGATATTTTCGTGTCTTTTTCTGTGTTGAGTCTTCGGAACACTGTGTAGGGTTAATCGTCGCATTCTCTGACTCCGGGACGTGACCACCGCGTTGTGCTCTTCCCGAGAATCGTGGAGGTAATTTTTCATAATTTTTTGAATTTTTTGGATTTTTCTATATATATTAACCCCTTTTTCTCTCTCTCCCCATCTCTCATTCTCTCACTCTTTCCCTCTCTCTTCTCTCTCACGTTCTCTCCTCTCCGGGCGGCGGACGGAGATGGACGAGGGCGAGGTGGCGGTGCTCGTGGGGCGAGGAGCTGCGTGGATGGGGCGAGGATCGAGGTGTGGTGGCGAGGTGAAGCCGATTCGTGAGCGTGAGATGCCGGCGGGGTTTCGTGGCATTTTCTTCGTGGATCGGCATCCATGGCGCGTCGAATCTTCGGTGGAGGTAGGGAGATGGATCCCCAGCTCGTGTACTTCATTTTTCACGAGTTTGGTAGCCCACGGTGAGCCGAGTGTAAGTTTATTGCCGTTTGGGGGAAAAATCATGTTTTTAGGGCGTGCGACGGATTCGTCGGATCGAGCGCCGTTTCCTCGGTTTCTTTCTCCCATTTTTGGGTTTTGGGGTCGGGGGAATGATCCCTCATGTCTTCCCCTTCGATCGGGAGCGAACGGGGTGTGGAATCGATCCCTAGGGCGAGCTCGGATGGGGTTGCTGCCGTAACCGGTCGACCGACTCGCGCAGTCCAGTCGACTGGCCGGCGTTCGCAGCGGGTGTTTTGACCATGTTAGTTCGGTCGACCGACCGCCCTAGGCCGGTCGACCGACCCTATTAGGTCGACCGACCCCAGGGGTCAGGTCGACCGAACTTTAGTAGGCAAGCCCATTTCGGGTCCCGGTCGATCCGGTTGAGACCCAATGACCGACCTTTGGCCCCGTGAGTGTCTCGGACACCCCGTGAGTACCGTGACAGTGTTTTTGGGTGTTCGGAGGTATTGCTTTACCTCGATTAGTGTTCCCGTGAGTTTAAGGGTCCGGGCGACCCTCTTGTGCTCCGGTTGTGTTATGTAGACCCTCGGTCAACCCGGTTGTGACCTGGCGGTCGACCTTCAGTCTCGTGAGTGTCCCGAACACCCCGTGGGTTCCGTGACCTTGTTTCTGGGGTGTCTGGAGGTCCCGTGTTATCTCGATTAGCGTCCCCGTGTGTTTAGGGGTCTAGTGACCCTGTGTGTGTGTTTCGGGCTTTTGCGTCACACTTGATCGAGTCACCGTGTATCGGTGTGAGTGCGGTGGGGTTCCCCGCACGTCGTGAGTTCTTCCGGAAAGTGGTTTCTGAGTGGGCCGTGTGTGAGGCCTTGGACTGCGAGTCCAGTTGCCAGCATGGGGCTAGAGGTTTCCTGCTTTTCCTGGGGATAGGGAATCGGCGTGGCAGCTTGTGAGTTGCCTTGGGAATCGTGCTTCTGTGCTATCCGCATGGGCCATGTGTGTGGTCTTAGACTGTGAGTCCAGTCACCCAGCCTGGGGCTAGAGGTCTCTTGAGTTCCCTTTTGAGGGGATGGTCTCGGTGACTCATGAGTTACCTCGGTGTTCGTGCTACCGTGGTTTTAGACCTTGGGATTAGGCTAGATTAACGGCTTTGTGCCGTTGCGTATGACGGTCTTGACCCCGAGTCTTGTGACTCAAGGACCATTGGATTTAGTGAGTCTAGAGGACTGTCCAGAGTCCAATGGCCCGGCGCCACTTGGTTCTTCTCGACTTTCACGCAGGGTGCGTGCGTGGTTCTCAGAGTTTCTCTTCGGAGAGTGGTCACATCAATGACTCCCCACTAGTTGTAGCCTTCCGACACGCGAGTGGTCCCACAAGGCAATGGTGGCGAGCCTACCTCGAGAGACGGTTTTTAGGCTGGTTACCGTCGGGCCCCACGTATTGACGCCAGAGTCCGGCTGAGGGGAAAACCAATCAGAGGGCTAGACCTGGGATGCATGGTCTGTGTGTGCACATGTGGTTGGGGGTAGTTGGACCCGCGCTGACGAACGCGACTCCAGCTAGTCACTTGTTCTGTGGTTACTAGTACGGTGTCTCCGTTCCACTAGGGGTCGAGGGGGGACACCTGAGGCGCGGTCTAAGTCATCAGTGGACGCATCTGGCTTTGCTTCTAGTGGGTAGGTACTCATGTCACGTGAGACGTGACTCTCCTGTTCTTGTTTCATTTCCCGTCTGCGAGACGTGGTTTTCTGGACCGTCCGATGTTTCCGAGGTAGTGGCCAAGGTGCCAGTGGCTTCACCGAGGTTGCGTCTTGTTAGAGCTATGTTCACGACAGCGTGGTCGTGACCTTACCTTGGACAGCATGGTCCAGGTTGGCCTTGTCTGGGAGGACAGGCCTTCACGGTGGAGCTACCGTGAGTGTTTCCTTGGTAGGCTTGGTGTTAGAGTGGTCCGGTTCCCGATGGTGAGATCGGGAGTTCCTTCTTCCCCGTTACCAGTAGGAGTAGCTGTAGTGCCGAGTTTTGACCAGCCACTGGTTCGCTGTTCCTACTATAGTTGTAGCTATTTTCCTTTCCGCTACCGCCGTTGTTCTCGGTTGGGGTTCCGCGGGATCCCTACTGAGCCAGTGACAGGAGGCTCACCCCTGATTTTCAGGTGCGGCGGTTCTTCCTCGAAGTTCGAGGGTGCTGTTCGGAGGTTCTTAGTTGTCAGCTCACCGGGCTGAGTGTTCACTCGGTGTTGGGTACATTCTCTGCCTTATACTGTACTTTCGTTGGACTAGACTCTGCTGTTGTAGTTGTTTATTTATTTCTGTTAATTGTTGAATTATCCTGCTTTATTTCCTATTACTTTGTACCTCTACACTCCTTTTAGCCCTTCCGAGCCCTCCTGGCTCGTGGGCGACCGGCCAGGATTCGAATGGTATCGGGCTCGTCTTGGTATCCGAATCTCGAGTCGTTATAGTTGGTATTAGAGTGGTGGTTGTAAACATACATATGAATTCGAGATATTGTAGTGATCAGAGTCCATACGGTCCAGTACAGTCGGTAGCTGGCATAGGGTTTTGTGCATATTTTTCGCTTGATTTCTCGCTTGAGAGCTTGAGGGCACGGCGTTGGCGCTATGAAGGTGATCACTGTTCGCGACTTTCGTGCCTGTGTGGGGCCCAAGGGAGGTGATAGAGAGATTTCCTCCCAATGGTTGTGGCCCCGGTTGTGCTGCAGTGGGCAGAGGTTGCTGGCAGGTGTGTTACAGTGGTGCTGCGTTCGAGTGATTTGCAGCGAGGTAAGGTGGCTGGCGAGGATTGGTTGTGGTTAAGTGGCCATGAGTGTGCTCTGAGGGAGCTGTTGTTGAGTCTGGCCACTCCAGCTTGAGCTTTATCCAGCCCCTGATGTGTTAAGATTGTGGCTTAAGGTGGTAGAGCGGGTGTTCTGATCGAGAGGTGCGCTCGGGTGAGCGGAGGATCTTCTCGGTAAGCTGCTGATCGTCGAGCCTGATGTTCTTGTCGTACTCTGTGGCGTCAGGAATGACGTGTCGGTCCTGATTATTTTGTGGATTTCGAGATAGGATTGGGTGGAGTTGTCCCAGTAAGTTATTGCTCCTGCGTTCTTGTGTGCGAATGGATTGTGTTCGCCCTGGATTTGGTTTGAGATGAGAAGGTTCCGCAATGGTTTCGGGACTCGAGGATGAGCGTCGATGGTTGTCGATTATGGCTCGTGTTGTGGCTCTTGACGTGGTGTGTTGTAGTTAGAGGAATTATAGCGGTGGTGCATCGAGAGATGCTGTGATCGTGACCCGACGTGACACTCGCTGAGTGTGTCAAAGGTGCTGACCTGACGTGGTAATGATTTTCTTGGTGTTGGATTGTGCTGTTCCCAATATGTGCGTGGTTTAAGGTCAGGTTGAGCATGGAGACCTTCCGTTGGTCGGAAGCGTGGTTGGGTTCTCCTTTGGGGTGAGAGATTGCGTGTGGCTAAGGTTCATCGTCTTGCATTATGTTCTTGGATTGGTTGGCCTCTGTGTGCCTTGAAATCTGTGCGAGACGTGTCCTGTGTTTTGGCAACGTGGTTGCCTATGAGAAGTCGTGCCCAATTCCCTTGTTGCGTGAGGGTGCATCGACACTGCTCCAGAAGGACGAGTGCCGGTTGGGCGGTGTCCGCGAGAATTCTTGGCTGGTGTTGGAACTTTATGATGCGTGGCGGTTCGGAGCCTATAGAGTTGCAGAGGATTGCCAGATTTGGGAGAGAATCTGTGCTTGGGGTTCGAGGTAAGGGAGCTTTCCTCGCCCTATTTTCAGGAGTTGGCCAGCCGAGTTGTGGATTGTCAGGATGGCGAGTCCCGAGTTGCCGTGTTTGGCTGTGCATGTGGATCAGAGTGCGCAGCGGAAGCCTGGTGGGCCCATAACCCACAGGTTCAGGATCGTAGCATTGGTTGCTACGGGTGGATTCCTGAGGTTGCGTTGAGCATTGGAGGATCGGTTCCTCTATGTGAGACGTGTTGTTGTCATGTCGTTGCTCGAGGTATTGTGGTTCTTGGCACTCGCAGGATGGAGTGTTGGGGGACAAATGTTGGCAAGTGTGCCGCATGAGTACCCTGTTCATGTGATGAAAGCCGTGTCAAGCGTCGGCGTTAGACCAAGATGGGGTTGTTGAGGATGTCGCCTGACGGAGGTCAAGGACGTGTTGGTCAGAGTCGGTGGCTTGGTGCCCGGCTTGTGTTGCCAGTCGTGTCCTCGGATGAGATTGTGTTTTGGAGAAGTGATCTCTGACAGATTATGGGTCCCTGTTGGTAGCTGTGAGCGGCTAGTGAGCCTAACAGCGTGATCGACCGACTGCGTCTGTAGGTTATGGTCGTGTCGGATTGTGGTGGACAAGACCCAATTGTGATGAAAATATGTGTCGTTCGAAGGCTTGTGTGCATTGGTCGTGGTGTTGGTGACTAGGTTGCCATAATATTGGATGGCACTTTCCTCCCCTAGAGACGTGTGCCATGAATTGTTCCGATGGTGTCCCGTGGCTCTATGGCAAGGGCGGAATCAAGATTGGCAGGTGTCCACTTGGATAAGTTGAGATAGGATTTGATGAGACAGGATAGAGGAGTGACGCCTGTGGTGTGAGGTCCTTGATCGTTGGAATGGTTATCCCTAGTCTGGTGACCAGCATGGGAGGATTTCCCTGTAAGTCTGAGTCGAGTGAGGTGATGACCGAAGACTCCTGAGTCTTGTTATTGGTTTCATCGTGCTCCCCTGCAAGGGTAGAGTTGGCGCGATGATCAAGATCAGTGCGGTGCCCGAGAGGAGTGCCACTCGAGATGTGATAATTGTCTGTGTGTGAGTCAGCAGATGGCCCATCAAGGTTTGAGATGTGCCCTTCGGATCTGGTGTAGGACCAGGAAAGAAGGAAGAAGTTGAGCAAGAGGAGGGTTTTCCGTTGACGAGCAACTAGTGACCGGCGTGTGGTCTTTCACAGATAGAAGATGCTATTGGTTGTGCATCGTGAATGGTGAGAGCCATGTATCAGTGTGGCCTTTGGTGGTCGTTTCCGTGATGTGCTTTCCGGAAGGGATCTGAACTTTGTTGAAGTTTGTCTTCTGGCAGAGTTGGCCCAGTGATATGTCTGGCTTTTAGCTTGCCAGTGTTGTGTCCCTGAGGTCATTTGAGTCATTCTGTGGTCACATGGGTCATTCGACATCATTCTATAGTCATATGAGTTTTGTGTATTCTTGGTTTTGATAATGGCTTAACACTATTAGTTATTGTTATTTTCCACGCTCTTATGACTGACATATGTGATATTTTGTTCATGACAGAAATGCACATGAAAGCTCAATGTTGCGCCCTCGCACGCGGATCGACCTGCGCGGTCAGGTCGCGGGGATCGACCTGCCCGGTCAGGTCACGGGGGTCAAGGGGGCAGCGCCCCTTGGGGGGTTTCCGGGGGCGGAGCCCCCGGAACAAAATTGGGCTTGAAGACTCAGTAATAAAACTTCAAGATAATCAAGGTCGATGCCACAAACATGAACGGGCGGCTAACGGACTCAAGCGACGGAGCTGGTGCGGCCAACGGACCGAACCGGGGTGACCCGGGCTCTGCACAGCTGGCGGTCGACCGTCAGCACAGGGGCGGTCGACCGCCCCAGCCAGGGACTGCCAAGGCTGCACGTTTTTCAGTGGCGGTCGACCGCCAGCCAGTGGCGGTCGACCGGTTTTCCCAGGGATCGCCCGGTTGTATGTGTTTCAGTGGCGGTCGACCGCTAGGAGCCTTAGGTCGACCGCCAGCCCCGATGCAGCCTTGTTTGACTTCGAAATCAACCTCGTGGCTAGCCCCTTTCCATGGATTTGTTTAATCAAATCTTACCTAATCTTCCATGATTTGTGGATCTGGTCTAGGGGGCATCTATGGACCATTCAAGGGTTATAAAACCAACACTTGAGGGGTTAGAAACCCTAATGCTTCAAGGAGCTTCTTGTGAGATCTAGGGTGGCTGCAAGAGTGCTTGGAGACGAGCTACTGTTCACGTGAACAGTAGTTCGTGAAGGTGTTCTTCATCCACTCAAAGGGGAATCAAGCTCAAATCAAAGCCAGCAATCTTCAAGGAAGATTACATCAAAGCAAGGCTATCAAAGTGATCCAAGGAAGTCGGTTTGATTCAAGTTCTTCAAGGGAAATCATCTTCATCCATTCAAGTTCTTTCAAGTTCATTCAAGGTGATATTTCAAGCATTCAAACTCCTAGAAGCTCAAGAAGCAATCAAGGTTCAAGGTAGCTTCATCATCTCCTTCATTCATTCAAAGAAGTTCAAAGAGAAGATCAAGAGAGAAGAATTGAAGGAAGAGGTACTGTTCACGTGAACAGTACTCCGTGAAGAACATTCATCCAATCAAGGGTGAATCAAGAAGATTGAGTTGAAGCCAAGAGGAGCCTTGTTGCTGATCAACATTCCATACAAGGGCCAATTCATTTTCACTCATAACTCAATCTCTTGTTTTAGTTCATTCACATTTGTTTCATTTTCATTATTGTTTAAACATTAAAAGTGTGATTCGTCCCTACCGGTGGTTAGTAGGAAGACAATTGGAGGGTGTTCCAATTTGCGGTTGACGTCCCTACCAGGTGGTGAGTAGGAAGGCAATCGGTGGTTTCCGATTTACGGTTCTGTGCGCTGCACAAGTGAAGCCTCACCGTGTTTTGGTGAGGGGTGGACGTAGGGCTGAGGATTCAGTCCGAACCACCTTAAAAATTCTGTCTAGCGTGGTTTGCTTGTGTGATTGAATCGTTCTAGGTGCATGCTTAGGATCGAATTATTATATATCTTGCTTATCTTGCTAAGTGAATCATAGCATACTTGGAAGCTAGTTTCTATTCCGCTGTAATTCATTTTAACTAGCTGTTTAGAGGGCCGCATTGCGAAAAGTGGGGCTGATCTATTCACCCCTCCCCTCTAGATCCGCTGTCCACTACACAACAGCCAGGTTTGAGGTGATCCTTGGCACTGAGCCGATGATTTGATTGCGGTTTGTTGAGATGGTTGTGTGAGCTGATGGAGGCTCTGTACTGGTTGTTCCCTTGAGAAGTGTGCGACCAATCAGCTGGTTGTGAAGCTGACGTGTGATTTGTCTGCCGACCATAGGATGGATTGGTAGCTGTTTCTCACGACGAGGACTGTGTCTCCTCGGTGAGCGAGATGGTGGCAACGGTGCCATGATTGGTTTATCGTTGTGACTGAGGCAATACTAGACTTGTGCTTTTATGTGTGCCTGCTCTGATTATCGGAGTGTGCGGCATGCGGAGCGAGGTGTCGTTCGTGACTGTAGTCTGGCTGTGTCCCTTAGGAACTGTGTCTTTCGAGAGAATCGAGGTTTTCTATGTTGGGGCTCTGACGGCGTTGTCAGTTGGTTAAGGCATTCTTCCCATGTGTCCCCGCGCTTGTCCTGAATTTCGAGGATGAAATTTTTTTAAGGGGTGAGGGCTGTAATGCCCTGGATTTTTTAGATATTTTATCGGATATTTACGTGTCTTTTTCTCTGATGAGACTTCAGAACACTGTGCAGGGTTAACCGTCGCATTCTCTGACTCCAGGACGTGACCCGCGCGTTGTGCTCTTCCCGAGGATCGCGGAGGTAATTTTTTACAATTTTCTGAATTTCTAGAATTTCTGGGTTTTTTTATATATATTAACCCCCTTTTCTCTCTCTCCCCATCTCTAATTCTCTCACTCTTTCCCTCTCTCTTCTCTCTCCCGTTCTCTCCTCTCCCCCTCTCTTCTCTCCGGGCGGCCGATAGAGATGGACGAGGGCGAGGTGGCGGTGCTCGTAGGGCGAGGAGCGGCGTGGACGGGGCGAGGATCGAGGCGTGGTGGCGACGTGAAGCCGGTTCGTAAGCGTGAGATGCCGGTGAGGTTTCGTGGCGTTTTCTTCGTGGATCGGCGTCCACGGTGTGTCGAATCTTCGGTGGAGGTAGGGAGATGGATCCCCAGCTCGTGTATTTCATTTTCCGTGAGTTTGGTAGCCCGCGGTGAGCCGAGCGTTGGTTTATTGCCGTTTGAAGAAAAAATCATGTTTTTTGGGCGTGCGACGGATTCGTCGGATCGAGCGCCGTTTCCTCCGTTTCTTTCTCCCATCTTTGGGTTTTGGGGTCGGGGGAATGATCCCCCATGTCTTCCCCTTCGATCGGGAGCGAACGGGGCATGGAACTGAGCCCTAGGGCGAGCTCGGACGGGGTTGCTGCCGTAACCGGTCGACTGACTCGCGCTATCTGGTCGACCGACCGGCGTTCGCAGCGGGTGTTTTGACCGTGTCGGTTTGGTCGACTGACCACCCTGGGCCGGTCGAGGGTGGTCGGTCGACCGACCTTCTTAGGTCGACCGACCCCAGGGGTCAGGTCGATCGAACTTTAGTAGGCAAGCCCATTTCGGGTCCCGGTCGGTCCGGTTGAGACCCAATGACCTACTTTTGGCCCCGTGAGTGTCTCGGACACCCCGTGAGTACCATGACAGTGTTTTGTGGTGTCCGGAGTTATCGCTTTACGTCATTTAGTGTTCCCGTGAGTTTAAGGGTCCCGGCGACCCTCTTGTGCTCCGATTGTGTTATGTAGACCCCTGGTCGACCCGGTTGTGACCCGGCGACCGACCTTCGGTCTCGTGAGTGTCCCGGACACCCCTTGGGTCTTGTGACCATGTTTTTGGGGTGTCTGGAGGTCCCGTGTTACCTCGATTAGTGTGCCTATGTGTTCAGGGGTCCGGTGACCCTGTGTGTATGTTCCGGGCTTTTGCATCACGCTTGATCGAGTCACCGTGTATCGGTGTGAGTGTGGTGGGGTTCCCCGCACGTCGTGAGTTCTTCCGGAAAGCGATTTCTGAGTGGGCCGTGTGTGAGGCCTTGGACTGCGAGTCCAGTTACCAGCCTGGGGCTGGAGGTTTCCCGCTTTTCCTCGGGATGGGGAATCGGCGTGGCGGCTAGTGAGTTGCCTTGGGAATCATGCTTCTGTGCTTTCTGCATGGGCCATGTTTATGGCCTTGGACTGTGAGTCCAGTCACCCAGCTTGGGGCTGGAGGTCTCTTGAGTTCCCTTTTGAGGGGATGGTCTCGACGGCTCGTGAGCTGTCTCGGTGTTCATGCTACCGTGGTATTAGACATAAGGGTTAGACTAGATTAACGGCTTTGTGCCGTTGCGTGCGACGGTCTTGACCTCGAGTCTTGTGACTCAAGGACCATTGGATTTAGGGAGTCTAGAGGACTGTCCAGAGTCCAGTGGCTCGGCGCCACGTGGTTCTTCTTGACTTTCGCGCAGGGTGCATGCGTGGTTCTCGGAGTTTCTCTTCGGAAAGTGGTCACATCAGTCACTCCCCACTAGTCGTAACCTTCCGACACGCGAGTGGTCGCACCAGGGAGTGGTGGCGAGTGTAACGACCCAGATTCCGGATACCGGATATACCCGATAGGATTACTGAGTAGACCCGATACCACTTGGAACCCGTGAAGTCTCCCAAGAGCTGTAAAGCTCCGAAGGGATAAAAGGATTGTTGTGTAGTAGATTGAAATCGCAGATATAACAGTAAGCAATTAAATTTCATTAATCAGGTTCGCTAAATTTGTAGAAATAAAATTACTTTTTAATTAACAGTTTAAATTAACAAAAGAGTCCAGTCCAAAGTTAAGACAAGTACAGTCCAACATAAAGAAAACATACACTGAAGTCGGGGGAAGCCCGACGTAGGTACCCCTGGTAATTACGAGCACGCCACACCAGGAACCGCAAGGAAGCAGAGACGACCACACCTGAAAAGTAGGGGTGAGCCTCGTGTCACTGGCTCAGTAGGGGTCACGCGGATCCCCACTGAAAAATAACGCAGTAACACGGAACAACAGCTAAACAGTAGTAGTAGTAAAGTAGGAAAAGCTAAACTACAACTAGAAAGCTGTAAAAGAAAGCCGTAACAGAAGGAGTAGAACAGCTAAAAGAAAAGGGAAAACCGCACTGAGCAAAACACGGCTGCCGAACAAATCTCGGCTACCTAACTACTCCAAACAACGACAGAAGGGCAAACCCTGATCTCACAAAGTCAGGAGTTTCCGATCCATCGGCAAGCACAAGGCCCAAAGCGAAGGTCCTACAAAACTAGGCAAAAACCATAGAAAGGACCTAGACAGACACAGACACCAAAGCATACACGACTAGATTGCCGTGCACGCTACACAGAGCCGACCTCGGGTAAAGTCAAGAACATACTAACCCTAAAAAGGTCACGACACGAAGAGCGAGAAACATGAAAATCACATGTCAAGTGACGGAAGCACCTCCTCACTAGAAGAACAGCCATATGCGTCCATTAACATCTTACACTGCACCACAAGTATCTCGCTACGGACCCCAAGAACGACGGAGACTGACATACTCACAGAACCAAAACAAGAACTATAGTAATGAGTGACTAGTCAGGGTCACGCCCATCGGTGCTCGTCCAAAACACCCCTGACCACGTGTGCACACACAAGCTCAATGCCTTGAGCCAGGCCTCTAGCTAGTTTTCTCCCCTAGCAGGACGCTACTGCAAGGCAAGGGAGCCCACGGAAACTAGCCTACAAACCGTATCTCGGGAACTGCCCATCTACCACTCCCAGGTGGTCCGACACATTGGAACGCGTGTGTCGTAAGGCTACGACTAGTGGAGGCTCACAAGACACAGAGACTCCAAAACACGAGTGCTGAAGTATAGACAGGCTAAGCATGCACTGTAGCACGTACTACGAAGCACCAAACGTGTAATGCCCCGGGTTTTTTAGATCCTTGTTCGTGGGTCCCGGATCTACGTTCTGGTATATTTGGCTCCGTTGTGTCCAAAATGATGTTTTGGACATCTTTCGTGTTCGGATCGGCGCGATCCGGAGTTGTTTCGGAGGCCTAGAAGCATTCCGCGGTTTTAGAGCGTGTGTTTTCCGATTCTCGGTGTGTGTTTCGGTAATTCCTTCGGAACCTCGTTGCAGGTGAACCGGGCCGTTCACCTAGGTGAGTGTGGTACCGTTGCGATCAGTGCGTTCCGAGGATCGCGAGGGTGTGATTTTCTATTTTTTTGGGATTTTCTGGATTTTCCTATATATAACCCCCCCACTCTTCTCTTCCCCTCATTCTCTCTTCCTCACTCTCTCCCTTCTCACGCTCTCTTCTCTCCCTTTCTTCTCCGGCGTCCGACGGAGGCGGATGGGGGTGAGGTGGCGAGGCCCATGGGATGAGGGACGGCGAGGACGGGCCGAGGAACGAGGTGGTGGCTCATGGCGAGCCGGTTCGCTGGCGTGGAGGCACCGGCTGGGTTTTCGGAGGCGTTTCTTCGTGGATCGGCGTCCACGGTGCGCGAAATCTTCGGTGGAGGTAGGGTGATGGACCCCCAGCTCGTGCGCTTCATTTCCCGTGAGTTTCGTAGGCCGTGGTGAGCCGAGCGGGTCGTTTAAGGCGTTTTGGGGAAAATTATGTTTTGGGGTGTGATCGCCCGATCTAGCGTTTCGTTACGTTTTAGGCCGATCCGAGGCCATAGATGCATGCTAGGGGCTACTGGGGAGCTTCCCCCATGTTTTCCCCCTCATCTGTGGATGTTTGGGGGCGTGGCGTGGATTTTTTGGGGTTTTCCAGCCGTTCTCGATTTTCTGAAATGATCGCGGTCCACCAATAACCGCTATCACTGGTCGCGGTCTTGTGAGAACCGCCTTCACTCTTGTGTTTTGGTCGAGAAGGACGGCAAGAGTTACGGTCGTGCGATAGACCGCTTTGGTCTAGTCGTGGTCATGAGGTGACCGTGACTGTGTGGTCGTGGTCCTCGGGCGACAGCTACCATCAGGTTTGCGTCCCGCTAGTCACGGTCGTGAGGTGACCATTACTGCGTAGTCGCGGTCCCCGGTTGACCACTACTATGTAGTTGCGGTCTCCGGTCGACCACGACTGTAGTCGCGGTCCCCAGGTGACCACGACTACGTTGCAGTTTCCGTTCGCGTTTTGTTGACCTCCGGTCGACCCGGTTGTTACCCAGTGGTTGACTTTAGGTCTTGTGAATGTCCTTGACACCCCGTGGAGTTCTGTGACCGTGTCTTTGGGTGTACGGAGATTCCATGTTACCTCGATTAGTGTGCCCATAGGTGTGGTGGGTCCGGGTGACCTCACGTGTTCCGAGCTTTCGTGTCGCGCTCGATCGAGTCACCGTGTATCGGTGTGTGTGCGGTGGGGCTTCCCCCGCATCTCGTGGGTTTCTGTGGAAGGCGATTCCCATGTGGGCCACGTGTTTGGCCTTGGAGTGCGAGTCCAGTTATCCGGCCTGGGGCTGGAGGTTTTCCGCTTGCTCTGGGATGGGAAATCGACATGGCGGCTTGTGTGCTGTCTTAGGAATCGTGCTTCTGTGTTTTCTGTGTGGCCCTTGTGGGTGGCTTTAGTCCTTTGCGTTCCCTTCCCGAGGGAGTGGTCTTGGCGGCTTGTGAGTTGTCTCGGTACTCATGCTACCGTGGTTTTAGACCCAGAGATTGGACTAGATTGACAGCCTTGTGCTGTTGCGTACAACGGTCTTGACCCTGAGTCTTGTGACTCAAGGACCGTTGGCTGTAGTGTGTCTAGAGGACTGCCCAGAGTCCAGTGGCTTAGCGCCACTTGAGTTTTCTCGACACTCGCGCAGGGTGCGTGCGTGGTCGTGGACTGCGAGTCCTGTTTCTTCTCCGACTGTGGTCACCGCGTGACGGGGCCGGTATGTGGGGTGGTCCCCGTACGTCGTCGGATGCAGACGTTATTTTTCGTTGACTTGAGAGTCTACTCCTTCAGTGACCCTCCACTAGTCGTAGCCTACCAGTACGCGGTACCGGTCGCACCAGGGAGTGGTGTACGGGCTTACCCTTAGAGACGATTTGTGGATCGATTTTCGTCGGGCCCCACGTCTTGCAGCTAGAGTCCGGCTGAGGGGAAAACTGGTCAGAGGGCCAGACCAGGGACGCGCGGTCTGTGTGTGCATACGTGGTTGGGGGCGGTTGGACCCACGTTGATGGGCGTGCCCCCAGCTAGTCACTTGTTTGTGGTTACTTGTACGGTGTTCGTGCCTTTGGTAGGTGCTACCACGTCAGGCAGTTCACTTGCGGTGCGGTGTAAGACGTCAGAAGACGCTACTGGCTGTGCTTCTAGTGGGAGGTACTCCTGTCGAGTACGGAGTGATAGACTGTTAGTTTCCGTGACTTTGACCTTCGGGTTTCGGTCGTGTCGACTGTTGAGTTTCGGTTGTTTCACCGTGGAGCGTGTGTTGGTTTTCGCACCGTCAGACTAGTGCTAGTGGCTTTACCGAGGTTGCGTCTTGTTATCTGGTAGCCACGATCGGATCTTCGGGGTTGCACCTTGGACAGCGTGTCCAGGTCGGGTGTGTCCGGGGGACAGGCCTCTACGGCGTGGTTGCCGTGGATTTTTACTTCGGTGAGCGGTACTAGTGTAGTTCGATAGCCTCGACTGTGAGTTCGGGGTGTGTCTTTGGTACAGTAGGAGTAGTTGTAGTGCCGTGTTTCGACCGGCCACTGGGTCTATTGTTCCTACTGTTGCGGTTGCTCTTGTAGCTTTCCTTTCCGGTACCGCCGTTGTTTCCGGTTGGGGTTCCGTGGGATCCCTACCGAGTCTCTATTTTTGAGACTCATTCCCTGCTTTTCAGGTGTGGCGGTTCTTCCTCGAGGTTCGAGGGTGTGGAGCGGAGTTCTCAGTTGCCAGCTTGCCGGGCCGAGTGTTCACTTGGCATATGGTATGCTTTACTGCTTTAGACTGTACTTCCTGTTGGACTGGACTCTGTTGTAGCTGTAGTTGTTCTTTCTTTCAGCTTGTTGTTGTTTGTTGTCCTACTTTATTTTCTATTTCTTTGTGCCTCCACACTCCTTTTAGCCCTTCCGAGCCCTCCCGGCTCGTGGGCGGCGGTGTGAGTCTCGGGTTATCGAGCCTTCCCGGTAATCGGATTCTCGGGTCGTTACAGCTGGTATCAGAGCGGTGGTTGTGGACGTGCATAGGAATTCAAGATATTGCAGTGATCAGAGTCCATAATGTCCAGTACAGTCGGCAGCTGGCTTAGGATTTTGTGTTCGCTTTCCGCCTAGTTTCTCGCTTGAGAGCTTGAGTGCGCTGTGCGGCGCTGTGAAGGTGGTTGTTGTCCGTAGCTTTCGTGCCAGCATGGGGTCTAAGGATCGAGGTTGAGAGCCTTCTCCCTCATCGGTGGTGGCCCTGGTTGTGTTGCGTTGGGCAGAGGTTGCTGGCAGGCGCGAGCTCGCGGCGCTGCGTTCGAGGAATCTGCGACGTGGTCAGGTGGCTGGAGAGGATTTTTCGTGGTTAAGTGGCCATGAGCGTGCTCTGAGGGAGCTACTGTCGGTTTTGGCCACTCCAGCTTGAGGTTTGTCCAGCCCCTGAGGTGTTCTGATCGAGAAGTGTGCTCGGGTGAGCGGAGGATCTTCTCGGTGAGTTGCTATTTCGTCGAGCCTGATTTTCCTGTCGCGCTCTGTGGCGTCAGAAATGACGTGTCGGTCCCGATTGTTTTGCAGATTTTGAGGTAGGATGTGACTGTGGTGTCCCAGTAAGTCTTGCTCCTGCGCTCTTGTGTGTGATTGGGTTGTGTTCGCCCTGGAGTTGGCTTGAGATGTGAAGACTCCACGACGAGTTCGGGACTCGAGGATGAGCGTCGGCGGTTATTGTTATGGCTCGCTTTGCGGCTCTTGGCGCATTGCAGTTTGAGGAATTGCAGCAGTGGTGCGTCGAGAGATGTTGTGATTGTGGTCCGACGTGACACTCGTCAAGTGTGTCGGAGGCACTGACCTGATGGAAGTGGTGGTTTTCCTAGGTGCTGGATGGTGCTGTTTCCAGCATGCGCGAGGTTTGAGGTCAGGTCGAGCGTGGAGTTCTTCCGTTGGTCGGAAGTGCGCTGGTTTTCCCTTTGGTTGGAGAGATTGTATTTGTCTAGGTTCGTCATCTTGCATTGTGTGCCCGGATTGGTTGGCCTTGTGTACCATGAAGTCTGTGTGAGACGTGCTCCTTGTTTTTGGCAAGGTGGTTGTCTGTGAGAAGTTGTGCCCATTCCCTTGTCGTGTGAGGGTGTGCTGGCGCTGTTCCAGAAGGACAAGTGCTGGTTGGGCGGTGTTTGCTTTCTCGACTGTGCGCGTAGATCTAAGTGCGCAGCGGAAGCGTGGAGGGCTTGTGACCCATTGGTTCAGGATCATAGCGTTGGTTGGTATGGGTGAATTCCTGAGTTTGCGTTGAGCATCGGAGGATTGATTCCTTGGTGTGAAATGTGTTGTTGCCGTGCCGTTGCTCGAGGTAGTATGGTTGTTGGCACTAGCAGGATGGAGTGTTGGGAAAAGTGCTGGCTAGTGCGCCGCATGAGTACCCTATTCCTGTAATGGAATCCGAGTCAGGCGTCGGTGTTGGACCTGGATGGGGTTGTTGAGAATGTCGCCTGGCGGAGGTCGAGGACGTGTTGGTCAGAGTCGGTGGCTTGGTGCCCGACTTGTGTTCCCAGTCGTGTCCTCGGATGAGATCATTTTTGGAGAAGTGATCTCTGGCAGGCTGTGGGTTCCTGTTGGTAGCTGCGAGTGACTGGTAAGGCTAGTCTCATAGCCAACCGCGGTGAGATGTTTGTTGCTTGGGGACCCGTGAGCATTGTTCAGGTTGTGTCCCGTGGCTCTGTGGTAAGGGCGGAATCGGGATTGGCAGGTGTCCACTTGGATTGATCGAAGGATTTGATGAGACCAGATGGATGAGTGACGCCCGAGGGCGGAGGGCTTTTTGTGAGGTTGGCGTCGGATTGGTGGTCCTTAATGGGACTTTGGTGTCGCAATCGTTATTCCTGGTTTGGTGACCAGCATCGGATGGTTCCCCTGTGAGTCTGAGTCGAGTGAGGTGATGACTGAAGACACCATGATCTTGTCATTTGGCTTCATCATGCTCCCCGAGAGGGTCGAGTTGGCGTGATGTTCGAGCTCGGATGCGGTGTCCGAGAGGAGTGCAGCTCGAGATGTGGCATCAGTCTGTGTGGGAGTCGACGGATGGCTTGCCGAGTTTTGGAATGTTTCCTTCGGACCCGGTGAAGGACCAGGAAAGAAGGAAGAAGCTGAGCGAGCAGTTGGTGGTCGTCGGCGTGTGGTCTTTTCACAGTCAGAAGATGCTGGTTGTCGGGGCTCGAGCGTTGCGAGAGCCGTGTCCCAGCGAGACCTTTGGTGGTTGTTTCTGTGATGTGCCTTTCCGGATAGGATCTGGGCTTTGTCAAAGTTTATCTTCTGACAAGAGTTGGCACGGTGTTATGACTGGCTTTCAGCTTGCAAGGTGTGAGGTGATTCTTGGTGCTGAGCCAATGAGCTGGTTGCGGTCTGTGGAGAGGACTACTTGAGCTGGTGGAGGCTCTCTTTTGGTTGTTCCCTTGAGAAGGGTGTGCGACCTGTCTATTGGTTGCGAAGCTGATGTGCGATTTGTCTGCCGACCATAGGATGGATCGGTAGCTGTTTCTCGTGGCGAGGGTTGTGATTCCTCGGTGAGCGAGATTGTGGCTGCGGCGCCATGGTGGATTCTCACGTTGTCTGAGGTGATGCCGGACTGTGTCCTTTGGTATATGCCTGCTCCGTTGGACAGTGTGCTCGGCGCGAGGAGCGAGGTGTTGTTTGTGATTGTAAGTCTGGCTGTGTCCCTCAAGATCGGTGTTTTCATGAGGATCAAGGTTTTCTGTGCTGGGGCTCTGACAGCGTGTCAGTTGGTTCGGTGTTCTTCCCCTGTGACTTCGTGCTTGGTCCTGAATTTCGAGGATGAAATTCCTTTAAGGGGGAGGGCTGTAATGCCCTGGGTTTTTCGGATCCTTGTTCATTGGTCCCGGATCTGCGTTCTGGTATATCTGGCTCCGTTGTGTCCGAAATGATGTTTCAGACATCTTTCGTGTTTGGATCGGCGTGATCCGGAGTTTTTTCGGAGGCCTGGAAGCGTTCCGCGGTTTTTCCGCGTATGTTTTTCGATTCCCGGTGTGTGTTTCGATAATTCCTTCGGAACCTCGTTGCGGGTGAACCGGGCCGTTCACCTAGGCGAGTGTGGTACCGTTGCGATCAGTGCGTTCTGAGGATCGCGAGGGTGTGATTTTCTATTTTTCGGAATTTTTCCGATTTTTCAGATTTTTCTATATATAACCCCCCCACTCTCTCTCTTCCCCTTATTCTCTCTTCCTCATTCTCTCCCTTCTCACGCTCTCTTCTCTCCCTCTCTTCTCCGGCGGTCGACGGAGGTGGATGGGGGCGAGGTGGCGAGGCCCGTGGGACGAGGGACGGCGAGGACGGGCCGAGGAACGAGGTGGTGGCGCGTGGCGAGCCGGTTCGCGGGCGTGGAGGCACCGGCGGGGTTTTCGGAGGCGTTTCTTCGTGGATCGGCGTCCACGGTGCGCAAAATCTTCGGTGTAGGTAGGGTGATGGACCCCCAGCTCGTACGCTTCATTTCTCGTGAGTTTCGTAGGCCGTGGTGAGCCGAGCGGGTCGTTTGGGGCGTTTTGGGGAAAATTGTGTTTTGGGGTGTGATCGCCCGATCTAGCGTTTCGTTGCGTTTTAGGCCGATCCGAGGCCATAGATGCATGCTAGGGGCTACTGGGGAGCTTCCCCCATGTTTTCCCCCTCATCCGTGGATGTTTGGGGGCGTGGCGTGGATTTTTTGGGGTTTTCCCGCCGTTCTCGATTTTCCGAAATGATCGCGGTCCACCAGTAACCACTATCACTAGTCGCGGTCTTGGGAGAACCGCCTTCACTCTTGTGTTTTGGTCGAGAAGGCCGGCAAGAGTTGCGGTCGTGCGATAGATCGCTTTGGTCTAGTCGCGGTCATGAGGTGACCGTGACTGTATGGTCGCGGTCCTCGGGCGACCGCTACCATCAGGTTTGCGTCCGGCTATTCGCGGTCGTGAGGTGACCGTTACTGCATAGTCGTGGTCCCCGATCGACCACTACTATGCGGTCCCCGGTCAACCACGACTGTAGTCGCGGTCCCCTGGTGACCACGACTACGTTGCGGTTTCCGTTCGCGTTGTGTTGACCTCCGGTCGACTCGGTTGTGACCCAGTGGTTGACTTTAGGTCTTGTGAATGTCCTTGACACCCCGTGGAGTTCTGTGACGGTGTCTTTGGGTGTCCGGAGATTCCGTGTTACCTTGATTAGCGTGCCCATATGTGTGGTGGGTTCGGGTGACCTCACGTGTTTCGGGCTTTCGTGTCGCGCTCGATCGAGTCACAGTGTATCGGTGTGTGTGCGGTGGGGTTTCCCCCGCATGTCGTGGGTTTCTTTGGAAGGCAATTCCCATGTGGGCCACGTGTTTGGCCTTGGACTGCGAGTCCAGTTATCCGACCTGGGGCTGGAGGTTTCCCGCCTACTCTGGGATGGGAAATCGACATGGCGGCTTGTGTGCTACCTTGGGAATCGTGCTCCTGTGTTTTCCGTGTGGCCCTTATGGGTGGCTTTAGTCCTTTACGTTCCCTTCTCGAGGGAGTGGTCCTGGCGGCTCGTGAGTTGTCTCGGTACTCGTGCTACCGTGGTTTTAGACCTAGAGATTGGACTAGATTGATGGCCTTGTGCTGTTACGTACAACGGTCTTGACCCCAAGTCTTGTGACTCAAGGACCGTTGGCTATAGTGCGTCTAGAGGACTGCACAGAGGCCAGTGGCTTAGCGCCACTTGAGTTTTCTCGACTCTCGTGCAGGGTGCGTGCATGGCCGTGGACTGCGAGTCCTGTTTCTTCTCCGACTGTGGTCACCGTGTGACGGGGCCGGTACGTGGGGTGGTCCCCGTACGTCATCGGATGCGGACGTTGTTTTCCATTGACTTGAGAGTCTACTCCTTTAGTGACCCTCCACTAGTCGTAGCCTACCAGTACGCGGTACCGGATGCACCAGGGAGTGGTGTACGGGCCTACCCTTAGAGACGGTTTGTGGATCAGTTTCCGTCGGGCCCCACGTCTTGCAGCCAGAGTCCAGCTGAGGGGAAAACTGGTCAGAGGGCCAGACCAGGGACGCGCGGTCTGTGTGTGCACACGTGGTTGGGGGCGGTTCGACCCACGTCGACGGGCGTGACCCCAGCTAGTCACTTGTTTGTGGTTACTTGTACGGTGTTCGTGCCTTTGGTAGGCGCTATCACATCAGGCAGTTCACCTGCGGTGCGGTGTAAGACGTCAGGGGACGCTACCGACTGTGCTTCTAGTGGGAGGTACTCCTGTCGAGTACGGAGTGACAGACTGTTAGTTTCCGTGACTTTGACCTTCGGGTTTCGGTGGTGTCGACCGTTGAGTTTCGGTTGTTTCACCGTGGCGGGTGTATTGGTTTTCGCGCCGTCAGACTAGTGCTAGTTGCTTTACCAAGGTTGCGTCTTGTTGTGCGGTACCCGCGATCGGATGGTCGGGGTTGCACCTTGGACAGCGTGTCCAGGTCGGCTGTGTCCGAGGGACAGGCCTCTACGGCGTGGTTGCCATGGATTTTTACTTCGGTGAGCGGTACTAGTGTAGTTCGATAGCCTCGACTGTGAGTTCGGGGTGTGTCTTTGGTACACTAGGAGTAGTTGTAGTGCCGTGTTTCGACCGGCCACTGGGTCTACTGTTCCTACTGTTGCGGTTGCTCTTGTAGCCTTCCTTTCCGGTACCGCCGTTGTTTCCGATTGGGGTTCCGTGGGATCCCTGCTGAGTCTCTATTTTAGAGACTCATTCCCTACTTTTCAGGTGTGGCGGTTCTTCCTCGTGGTTCGAGGGTGCGGAGCGGAGGTTCTCAGTTGCCAGCTTACTGGGCCGAGTGTTCACTTGGCATGTGGTACGCTTTACTGCTTTAGAATGTACTTCCTGTTGGACTGGACTCTGTTGTAACTGTAGTTGTTCTTTCTTTCAGCTTGTTGTTGTTGGTTGTCCTACTTTATTTGCTATTTATTTGTGCCTCCACACTCCTTTTAGCCCATCCGAGCCCTCCCGGCTCGTGGGCGGCGGTGCGAGTCTCGGGTTATCGGGCCTTCCCGGTAATCGGATTCTCGGGTCGTTACAAAACGTGAAGCACAAGGTAGCACACTAAAACTGCCACCAGACTCTGGACAAGGCAGCTAGACATGCTGACATAACGATCTTTGAGTCTCACGACTCAGAGTCAAGATCGTCGCACAACGGCGATGATAAGCCGCCCCTTAGCCTAATCCTAAGCCAAGGAAAACGACACTGGATCATCAGATCCACACAACCGTATAAAACGACTCATGGAGACCTGAGGGAGCATCAAAAACCCTCAAAGCACAAGGACACATGAACCGAGGTAGGACATTACCTCGAGGCATCTAGAACCATGTCTCGATCTATCCAGAATAGTCAAGACACTCACGAGGTCACCTGTCAACCGCTGGATCTCACCGGGTTGACCAGAACCTGACAACGACCCTGAAGCAGTACAGAAACCTAACCAATAGCATGGTACACCTGGCTATCTGATAACATGGTTATAGCCCACATAGAATATCAAAAGACGTCCACGGGACAATGGGCAAACCACGAGGTCAAGCCGAGGCACTTGAAAACCAACACATCAGGAAACGACACGCAAGAATTAAGCGGAGGAACATGCGCTGGCGGTCATAAAATGGGCCGCTAGAGGACTGTAGCGGTCAAGGATTAGGCCGCTAGACTCAGTCAACCCTGAACCGACCTATTCGATCAACCACCATAGCGGTCTAATATAGACGCGTTACATGGACTAGGCGGTCTAAGAGTGAACCGCCACAGTAACCACCCTAAAAAATTGACCTAAGTCAAACGGACTGTAGCGGCGTAAGAGAGGGGAGCTACAACAAAGAGGTTGGGCCGCCAAGGCCAACCGACTTAAAATCTTGACCCGGTCAAACACAGCGTAGCGGCCTAAGGAAGGAGCACTACAACATGTAGGCGGTCAAAGCTTAGGCCGTCAACCAAAACCGACTTAACCCGTTGACTAACGTCAACGACCCATAGCGGTCTAAGAGAGGGCCGCTAGAGCAAATACTGGTTCATCGTACAACTGCTAAGACTCGAACCGACTTACACTAATATCGAGAAACAACTGAGCTTGGCGCACCACCATAGGGCCCCCAGAGGCAAGAGGTGGTCTAAGTTTAGGCCGCCAGCCTAAACCAACTTGAACTAATCGACACACCATGGAGTGTGGCTATCTATCGTTGGGCCGCCAGAGACATGAAATGGTCTCTGAAACGACCGCTAGCACGATAACGGCGGGAAAATAGGGGAATGACAGATCTCGGCCGTTCCACGCCACATTTGCATCTAAACGCAGGGGAAATAATCCTAATCGACAAAAAAAATCTTCCACGGGCCGGAAGGGGTCCATGCAACATCTAAATCATAAGGAACAGGCGATTCCATTGAATCGACCCTAATTGGGTCACTGGGGTTCCCGGACTTGTACCGGCCCCAAATGATGACCAATCGCGATAAAAATAGCGGATCTGGAACGCTAACATGCTGGGGGTCACAATGAAACTAATCAAGTCAAAAACTGTCGCCGTTTTTTGACGAACCCGACGCACACCCCCCGGGCATGCTTTTCTTGAAATTGAACGAAACCCACTCGTATGCACACCGTTTGGCGTGAAAATGCAAGGGAACGTAGCAGATAAGTAGATGATCTGTCTCCCTACTTCCATCGAAGATTCCGTGCGCCGAAGTGACTAAACCATGCCGAAAACTGTCAAACCAACAAACCGCGCCGGCTTTGACTCCACCGATCGGGATCGCGCCAACCACGCTCCATTCCTCGCACCATCACGCGCCACAACAGCTCCACGCCGTCGCCACCTCACCCACGGGCCTCCTCCATCTGCAGCCGGAGCAGAGAGGCGAGAAGGGAGAGAACGGGAGAGAGAGGGTGCGCCGTGCGAATGAAGGAAAGGAGAGAGGAAAAGAAAATAAAAAGGAAAGGAAAATAGGAATTTTCCTAATTTTCGTAAATTCTGATTTTTGGCCCAAAAATGGACTAATTCAGAAAAATACGTAAAAATAGTCCAAACAATCCTCTCAAAGAGTACATCACAACTGTAGCATCCTGGAGTCGATGAACTGAGAAATAAACTCACCACAGGGTTCCGTAACTTGTACGAGAGAAAAATCCACGTGGATCGTAAAACTCAACTCAGGGCCCACAAAAGTGATCCGAAAGCACTCCGATAAGGATCCGAAAGATCCGATAAGAATCCAAGGCATTACAGCCTCCCCTCCTTCAAGAAATTTCATCCTCGAAATTTAAGGAGCGAGCAAGAAGAAGCAGGGAAGAACAACCCAGCACACAACTTGAAACAGCACGAGAAAACACAATTCAGAGGAACACTGTCAGACCATAATCACAAGCACACGCTCTGGATCTTGAGGCAAATCGATCCACAGAACGAGCATGGCACACAAGTGAACACAAGTCTGACACCTCCGAAACAAGGCAACGTCGCATACGTCTCATAGGAAAGGAGACACGACCCATGCCACGACAACAACTATCGGGAAAATAAAATGACAGACATAGCAAGCATCAGCTTAAACCAAGAAACATAGTCCTCTCAGCTGACAGCTCGACATCATCGGCTCCAGTGCCAAAGGCAACAACGAAAGCCTGGCACACAGGACGCCAACGACAACACTGAATCACAAGCACAAACACATCAGTCCTCACTCAGATGTACATATGATCATGTCACATGCCAACTCTATCAGGGAAGAAGAGCACAGTACAACCAACTGACAAGACTTTGGTCCACACAATGCCAAGACAGAATTACAGGGAAATAACGACAAAACGACAACGACAGTAGCAGCAACACTTACAGAATCCTGGCTCCGTAGTGAACACAGAACCACGGAACACCATCGCAAGCTAGGTCACATCAAGGCACATTAACAGCTGAACACACGACTACTATGGACTAGTCATGCAACGAACAACTTACCAAGGAAAGACCCACGACAACGAGAACAACAATCTTTGGAAACACATCTCCAGGACCACGATTATGTCCTGAGATCATAACACCCAAGAAAAAGTTACAGAAGAGCAGAGGGTACTCGATCAGCAGATATGCCGACGGACTCCTCAATACTCACGAATGCCAGTGCCAACACCAGAATGCCTTCAAGAACAACGGTACAACAATAGACAACATCAAGGCACAGGAAGCCAAGATGAAGTCACATCAAGGAAGATAATTCTCTCGACCGGCCAGAATCTTACAACCAACGATCCTCGACCTGTGGGTTATCAGCCCACATACTTCTGCTGTGCACTCAAACAACGAACATAGGCATCAAAAATACCTTGGTATCCGCACCTCAGCACACACACGGCGCCATCGTAATTCTTAAAAATCCCAATATAACACACCACGAATACTGATCCTACGAACAACCGATCACAAGTAGCCTAAGTGCAAACGAAAAAGAGTACCAGCTTCAGCACAAAGAACAAAGAAAGGCCAATCTCAGCTTACCATTACGTCCTAAAAGAATAAATGAGCCTTCATAACACGTCAGCCGTCAGACACGGCACGGCGAACATGGTGCACAACGGCTCTTAACACGGAATTATGTCCAAAGCCAAGCAACCGTAGGACAAAGAACAGACATGCTCAGAATAAATACTGTCCACACTTAACTAGACACAGGAGAAAGGTCTCACTAAGACAATAATTCCAAGGCTTACCTCGAAAAGACTCCACCATTCAGAATGAGAAGCATATAGCTCACTAATAGTAGCTCACCAGGAAGGAAAATCCTAGGTTCGCTTGAGCATCGTCTCAATCGAGGCAACAAAGCAATCACTTCAACCGAAGTGAAACACCTCAGGAGCTGCACAGATTCAAGCTGGGATGACCAAACCAACATAAGAATGTGCATGGCCATCACATCAACATGAAAAGTCACCAGCCACCTGAACACCCTAAACCACAGAAAAGATCTCGAACAATGTACTGCAGATTCAAGCCTTCCGGCGAACTCTGCCAAGTACAGCACGATCGAGACAAACACCAGAACAAAAAAGAACATCTCGTCACATCCTGACAAGAGCAAAACCATCTCGCATAGTGCTGACACAGCACGCACAAGATAACACACGGAAACAAAACGACAAAGAATCACAAAACATAAGCCAGCAAAAGACTGTACTGGACTTTCAGGACTCTGGACACTGTATATCTTGGATTCCCATGTACTTGCACACAACAACGCTCTGATATCACCTGTGACGACCCGAATTCCGGATACCGGATGTACCCGATAGGATTACCGAGTAGACTCGATACCACATGGAACTCGTGAAGTCTCCCAAGAGCTGTAAAGCTCCGAAGGAATAAAAGGATTGTTGTGTAGTACATTGAAGTTACAGATATAACAGTAAGTAATTAAATTTCATTAATCAGGTTTATTAAAGTAGCAAAAATAAATTACTTTTTAATTAACAGTTTAAATTAACAACAGAGTCCAGTCCAAAGGAAAGACAAGTACAGTCCAACAGAAAGAAAACATACACTGAAGTCGGGGGAAGCCCGACACAGGTACTGCTGGTAACTACGAGCATGCCGCACCAGGAACCGCAAGGAAGCAGAGACGACCACACCTGAAAAGCAGGGGTGAGCCTTGTGTCACTGGCTCAGTAGGGGTCACACGGATCTCCACTAAAAAATAATGCAGTAACACAGAACAATTGCTAAAACAACAGTAGTAGTAAAGCAGGAAAAGCTAAACTACAACTAGAAAGCTATAAAAGAAAGTCGTAACAGAAGGAGTAGAACATCTAAAAGAAAAGGGAAAAGACGCACCGAGTAAAACACGGCTGCTGAACAAACCTCGGCTCCCTAACTACTCAAAACAACGACAGAAGGACGAACCCTGATCTCACAAAGTCAGGAGTTACCGATCCGTCGGTAGGCACAAGGCCCAAAGCGAAGGTCCTACAAAACTAGGCAAAAACCCTAGAAAGGACCTAGACAGACACAGACACCAAAGCATACACGACTAGATTGCCGTGCATGCTACACAGAGCTGACCTCGAGTAAAGTCAAGAACATACTAACCCTAAAAAGGTCACGACACGAAGAGCGAGAAACACGGAAGTCACATGTCAAGTGACAGAAGCACCTCCTCACTAGAAGAATAGCCAGATGCGTCCACTGACGTCTTACACTGCGGCACAAGTATCTCGCTACGGACCCCAAGAACGACGGAGACTGACATACTCACAGAACCAAAACAAGAACTATAGTAATGAGTGACTAGTCAGGGTCACGCCCATCGGTGCTCGTCCAAAACACCCCTGACCACGTGTGCACACACAAGCTCAATGCCTTGAGCCAGGCCTCTAGCTAGTTTTCTCCCCTAGCAGGACGCTACTGCAAGGCAAGGGAGCCCACGGAAACTAGCCTACAAACCGTATCTCGGGAACTGCCCATCTACCACTCCCAGGTGGTCCGACACATTGGAACGCGTGTGTCGTAAGGCTACGACTAGTGGAGGCTCACAAGACACAGAGACTCCAAAACACAAGTGCTGAAGTATAGACAGGCTAAGCATGCACTGTAGCACGTACTACGAAGCACCAAACGTGAAGCACAAGGTGGCACACTAAAACTGCCGCCAGACTCTGGACAAGGCAACTAGACCTGCTGACATTACGATCTTTGAGTCTCACGACTCAGAGTCAAGATTGTAGCACAACGACGATGATAAGCCGCCCATCAGCCTAATCCTAAGCCAAGGAAAACGACACTGGATCATCAGATCCACACAACCGTATAAAATGACTCACGGAGACCTGAGGGAGCATCAAAAACCCTCAAAGTACCAGGACACATGAACCGAGGTAGGACATTACCTCAAGGCATCTAGAACCATGTCTCAATCTATCCAGAATAGTTGAGACACTCACGAGGTCACCTGTCAACCGTTGGATCTCACCGGGTTGACCAGAACCTGACAACGACCCTGAAGCAGTACAGAAACCTAACCAATAGCATGGTACACCTGGCTATCTGATAACATGGTTATAGCCCTCATAGGACATCAAAAGACGTCCACGGGACAATGGGCAAACCACGAGGTCAAGCCGAGGCACTTGAAAACCAACACATCAGGAAACAACATTCAAGAATTAAGCGGAGGAACATGCGCTGGCGGTCATAGAATGGGCCGCTAGAGGACTGTAGCGGTCAAGGATTAGGCCACTAGACTCAGTCAACCCTGAACCGACCTATTCGATCAACCACCATAGCGGTCTAATATAGACGTGCTACACGGACTAGGCGGTCTAAGAGTGAACCCCCAGAGTAACCACCCTAAACCATTGACCTAAGTCAAACGGACTGTAGCGGCCTAAGAGAGGGGCGCTACAACAAAGAGGCGGACGAAGGTTGGGCCGCCAAGGCCAACCGACTTAAAATCTTGACCCGGTCAAACACAGCGTAGCGGCCTAAGGAAGGAGCGCTACAGCACATTGGCGGTCAAAGCTTGGGCCGTCAACCGAAACTGACTTAACCCGTTGGCTAACGTCAACGACCCATAGCGGTCTAAGAAAGGGCCGCTAGAGCAAATAGCGGTTCATCGTACAACCGCTAAGACTCAAACCGACTTACACTAATATCGAGAAACAACTGAGCTTAGCGCACCACTATAGGGCCGCTAGAGGCAAGAGGTGGTCTAAGTTTAGGCCGCTAGCCTAAATCGACCTGAACTAATCGACACACCACGGAGTGTGGCGGTCTATCGTTGGGCCGCCAGAGACATGAAACGGTCTCTGAAATGACCTCTAGCACGATAACGGCGGGAAAACAGGGGAATGTCCGATCTCGGCTGTTCCACACCCCATTTGCGTCTAAACATAGGGGAAACAATCCTAATCGACAAAAATAACCTTCCCCAGGCCGGAAGGGGTCCATGCAACATCTAAATCGCAAGAAGTGGGTGATTCCATCGAATCGACCCTAATTGGGTCATCGGGGTTCCCGGACTTGTACCAGCCCCAAATGACGACCAATCGCAATAAAAATAGCAGATCTGGAATGCTAACATGCTGGGGGTCACAATGAAACTAATCTAGTCAAAAACTGTCGCCATTTTCCGGCGAACCTGACGCACACCCCCCGAGCATGCTTTTTCTGAAACTGAACGAAACCCACTCGTACACACACCGTTCAGCGTGAAATTGTAAGGGAACGTAGCAGAGAAGTAGATGATCCGTCTCCCTACTTCCACCGAAGATTTTGTGTGCTGAAGCGACTAAACCGCGCCGAAAACTGTCAAACCAACGAACCGCGTCATCTTTGAATCCCCCGATCGTGATGCGCCAACCACGCTCCATTCCTCGCACCATCACGCGCCACAGCAACTCCACGCCGTCGCCACCTCACCTACGTGCCTCCTCCGTCTGCAGCCGGAGCAGAGAGGGAGAGAAGGGAGAGAACGGGAGAGAGAGGGTGCGCCGTGCGAATGAAGGAAATGAGAGAAGAAAAGAAAAGAAAAAGGAAAGGAAAATAGGAATTTTCCTAATTTCTGTAAATTCTGATTTTTGGCCCGAAAATGGACTAATTCAGAAAAATACGCAAAAATAGTCCAAACGATCCTCTCAAAAAGTACATCGCAACTGTAGCGTCCTCGAGCCGATGAACTGAGAAATAAACTCACCATACGGTTCCGTAACTTGTATGAGAGAAAAATCCACGTGGATCGTAAAACTCAACTCAGGACCCACAAAAGTGATCTGAAAGCACTCCGATAAGGATCCGAAAGATCCGATAAGAATCCAGGGCATTACAGCGAGGCTACCCCGAGAGACGATTTTTAGGCTGGTTACCGTCGGGCCCCACGGCTTGACGCCAGAGTCCGACTTAGGGGAAAACCAGTCAGAGGGCCAGACCTAGGATGCATGGTCTGTGTGTGCACACGTGGTTGGGGGCAGTTAGATCTGCGCTGACGAGTGCGACCCCAGCTAGTCACTTGTTCTATGGTTACTAGTGCGGTGTCCCCGTTCCACCAGGGGTCGAGGGGGACACCTGAGGCGCAATCTAAGTCGTCAGTGGACGCATCCGGTCTTGCTTCTAGTGGGTAGGTACTCTTGTCACGTGAGACATGACTCTCCTGTTCTGGTTTCGTTTCCCGTCTGTGAGACGTGGTTTTCTGGACCGTCCGATGTTTCCGAGGTAGTGGCCAAGGTGCCAGTGGCTTCTCCGAGGTTGCGTCTTGTTAGAGTTGTGTTCACAACAGCGTGGTCGTGACCTTACCTTGGACAACGTGGTCCAGGTTGGCCTTGTCTGGGAGGACATGCCTTCACGACGGAGCTGCCGTGAGTGTTTCCTCGGTAGGCTTGGTGTTAGAGTGTTCCGATTCCCGATGGTGAGATCGGGAGTTCCTTCTTCCCCGTTACCAGTAGGAGTAGCTGTAGTGCCGAGTTTTGACCGGCCCTCGGTTCGTTGTTCCTGTTGTAGTTGTAGCTATTTTCCTTTCCGCTACCGCCGTTGTTCTCGGTTGGGGCTTCGCGGGCTCCCTACTGAGCCAGTGACAGGGGGCTCACCCCTGCTTTTCAGGTGCGGCGGTTCTTCCTCGAAGTTCAAGTGTGCTGTTCAGAGGTTCTTAGTTGCCAACTCATCGGACCGAGTGTTCACTCGGTGTTGGGTACATTCTCTGCCTTAGACTCTACTTTCGTTGGACTGGACTCTACTGTTGTAGTTGTTTATTTATTTATGTTAATTGTTGAATTATCCTACTTTATTTCCTATTACTTTGTATCTCTACACTCCTTTTAGCCCTTTCGAGCCCTCCCGGCTCGTGGGCGGCGGGCCAGGATTCGAATGGTAGCGGGCTCCTCCCGGTATCCGGATCTCGAGTTGTTATAATGATTCTCGAAGGTAGCAAGGAACTACATTTTGATCACGCCTAGCAATGACACGGAGCCGCCATAACTTTGAACCTAGTCACAAGTGCACCCCGGCTAATCATAGTAACCCACGAATCGATACCGTACCATTGGATACCCTCGGCCGCCTGAACAGTAAGCCACAACGGTAAGAAATTTGGGTCGCCACACTCAAGTGACAGGTTTACTATCCAGTAGAAGTAAGGCCGGATGCGTCTACTGACGACTTAATCCATAGCCTCAGGTGTCTCCCTACTCGCCCCAGGCAAAAATTGGGACACCGTACACAGAACTCAAGACAAGGGTCTAATCAGGGTCGTGCTCATCAGTACACGTCCGAATTCCCTGACCACGTGTGCACACATTGACTGACTACGCCACGTCAGGCCCTCTAGCTTGTTTTCCTCTTGGCCCAGACTCGAGCCACCACAGTGGGAGGCCCTACGGAAACTAGCCCCAAATCGTCTCTCTCCAGTCTAGTTCTCCACTACTCCTATGTGGGTCAGTACAAGTGTACGCAGACAAGCTACGACTAGTGGAAGAGTGGTCACTCCAAGTAAGGACACAGTGTGAAACCACCAACGTGTAACCGATTGTGGACACAAGGATGTCGCACGAAACACGAGTCTAAGTCTGTAAGGCACAAGGCCGCCGAGGTTACTATCTCGAAAAACATAAACTATTTACAATTCCCCGCCAGGGGATACACCCACATATTTTAAACCAAGTCATCGGGCGTCCCACCATGAGACAGCCCTCGCGGTAGTTCACACGGCTAAATTCTAGGTGATTTTATCCAAAAATACCTCTATCTAAGTTTCAGAGCAACAAACCAAGTTGTTGGGGCCGAAAAGGCCAATTTCTATGGTGGAACTGGGGGTTTTGGTCAACCTACTTGAGAGGGTCGGTCGACCCACTCGAGAGGGATGAGAAACCTAGCTGACAGGCCTCCCAGGTGTAGATTATGGAAAATCCACTAAGGAAATAAGAATAATAAAGCTATGAAGGATAGGAGAAAGGAAAAAGAAAAAGAAAGGAATGGGAAAGAGAAAGAAAGAGGGGGCATGCGTGGATGCTATATGGAGGGTGATCGCCAGAGACACACGGGCCTCAAATGAATATAACAACAATAACAAGGAGGGATCGCGAATAAATACCTTAAAAGCGGGGGAGATTGTGAGTGCACCTTCTCTACCAATCAGCCGGTCGATGAAGAGTATTTTCCTTTGACTTGATTACCTTTGCAAAATAAAGAAAACACCAACAAGAAAAAGATATTAATTAGAAAATAATAGTGTGTAGCATCAAGTTCTTAAGTTAAACAATATGAAAAGCATGAGTATGAACACACCTTGTTTGGTGTTGGCCCTTAAACCCCTATGCAAAGGGTAGGAAAAGATGATGTATGATGAAAATAGGGAGATGTGCAAGTATTGCACAATTGGGAGGTGTGCTAGAGTGCACAATATGGAGATCTTAATATTGAGATGAAAATATGAAAGAAGGAGATAGAATAATGATGCATGAACTAAATGAAATGCATGAAAGAAATAAAAGAGATGAGGGAAGAATTGAGCTTATTGGATTTTCTCCATGGCTTCAAGATGTTCAATGGAGGAAGAAGCTCCAAGAGGATGTAGCTTTTAGGTACATGGAGCCTCCTCCTTGAGCCTTCAAACCAACATCACCTCCCCTTGAATTGATTGAATAACCTTTTACACAAGGGAGAAAGGGGTCCTATTTATAAGGCCAAAATTTAGAGTTTAATCCAAGGGAAATTAGGAAATCAAATTTTAATTAGATTTGGAAAGAGCTATACATTGGCAAAGTGTCCCTTTAACCTTAAAAACCTTTAGGACCCTTTCCCAATTGGAAAAGGGGCTCAAAACGGAGAAATAAGGTGGTTCGGTTTGGTTTCAGAATTCTGGAAGAATTGGTGACCACTCAGTGGTCGCTATTTAAAAGGACGATAGATCCAAGTGTCGTAAATTTTGAGGCATTTCAAGACGGATTAAGACTTTTCAAAATTTGAAAAGAATTGGCACCCATGAGGCGGTCGCCAATCAGGAATTAACACAAATTTTGGTCGGAGTTAAAAGCTCAAAATATAGCAAGAGAATTGGTGACTTTCCGCACGAGCGCCCATTTATGAATTGGCGACCTTCCAAATAGTCGTGGAATCAAAAATAATTTTAATTCGGCTCAAAATGTGAAGAAAAGAATTGGCGACCTTCCGAAAGGTCGCTATTTAACAATTGGCGACTTCGCGGAGTGTCACTAATTCTTACAATTTCAAAAACTACCAAAAATTGGCGCAACAGGAATGGGCGCCCCTAACCTGGGCGCCCAGGTCAGGGGCCCCCATTAAATGGCCACTTGGTCCCAGCCACCTATTGATTTAAGGGCCGAAAAAATAGAGAAAAATCTCAAAAAAATCTAAAAAAATAGGAAAACATGTGAAAAAGCTTGGGAAAGTTGAAGATTCAAGAATAATAAAGAAAACCACTCAAAGAAGTCGATTTGAGGGTCAAATTGGGGCCTCGCAACGCGATAGAAGATATGCTGAAAATAATGTTAATTTTGGCGTGTCTACAGCTGCCCCGCCTTGACGTCTGCTTTGCAAGGGAGCGGGATGAAGTGGAATGGAATGAAGTGGAATGGAATGGAATGTAATGAAAAGGAATGAGAGTGAACTAAAAAGCAAATGCCAAGTTATGATGAGGCACGTAATCAACATCACTTGATAGGAATTGAATCGAAAGCTAGAGATGATGCAATCTTGAGAGGATTCAATGAAAGCAACAATTGTTTGGATAAAGAAGGAGTGTGCACACGGGCACAAAGGGTAAAAAGAGTGATCAACTTTCAGCGCGGTGGAAGTACCCCAGGTCACAAACCTGTAGGTTTTATCATTGGAGAGCGGTTACCAGCTAATGTGGACGTGCTGCAACCAAGGTGGATCTAAGGGAAAAGATTGAATAAGAGGATAGAAATCCAAACAAAGGAGTTTCCAAGGAAACAGTCCCAAAACGGCAACAAGGCGAACTGAGGACACAATTTGGCGTGGAATATCTCAAATCTTGAAACATTAAGGATCAATTGACTCTCAAAATGAGTTGTTAGAATGATTTTCTGTAGCATCCTGAATTTTTAATACCGAATATCACGATATTATTATTGTATTATTTTCTTGGCTCCTATTTTAAAATTTTAATAAAAATATGAAAAAATATGTATCCTTTGTAAAACATTTTTTTCAGCAACTTTGTCTTAAGAAACGAACCCAGAATAAAATTGGATTAAGCCTAATTTCAAATTTAAGGCTAAAAATCGTAGCTTTATAAGAACAACCTAAATCGCCTAAATTGGACCTTTATTCTCACCCTAATGGGCTCTAATCGAAGCCTAACCCTAGCCCAAACCTTGATGATTGATTATTCTTCGTAAACCCTAACCCTAGACTCCTCAATTTGACGCGGCGGTGGCGGATTTGATCGACTATGAATTTCTCGCTGTTTTCCCTCTTTGGACTCTTCAGCTCGATCCGATCGCTAGAAGCCTCCTTAGACTCTATAAATAGGTGGCCCTCGACCCCTGGAACCCCTATTTGCTTCGACGGTTGGTGGCGTGCTCGATCGTGGGAGGATCTTGGCATGAGGAGCGGTTCGAGTTAGGGTTCCGGCGACCTTTTTCTCTTCCTCCTTTCATCGATTAAAGGTAGGTTTCTCTTAGCTGAACTAATAATCAAGCATGCCATCTTGTTCATCGCCCAGTCCTCTTTCATTTGATACTAGTTTACCTAATTTTAGTGTACCATGTCGATCAAATTTCGTAGTTTACTTTGAGGTATATCCGAATGGTTGTTTTCCCTTACAGTTCATTTTATGTTAGTTTAACTTAGCCTAAATCAAAGCATGCTATCTTGTTCACCTACTGTTGGCACTCAAAATATCACTCGTGGTGATCAAGCCTCGAAGACGAATGACACGGCCTACTGAAGCACGGAAGCCGATAGATATCAACATATTGAAGCCCTCTCAAGCTGCCAGAGCTCCAGGTCACCCTGTATGAACATGGGGACTTCACCTCAGGAGAATCGAGATGAACTCACAACCAACCGGCAGTGCGACCAAGCATGCCTAATGAACCGGCATCGACTCCATCGTGCCACATACACTACACCCGTTGTCCGACCAAGGACGACGGTCTACCCG
Organism: Amorphophallus konjac; assembly: GCA_022559845.1. Classification (NCBI taxonomy): domain Eukaryota; kingdom Viridiplantae; phylum Streptophyta; class Magnoliopsida; order Alismatales; family Araceae; genus Amorphophallus; species Amorphophallus konjac. Next base: position 201,749 of record JAHNEJ010003246.1, read on the forward strand.
GTGGCCACCCACCTCATGAAATACTCTCCTGAGATGAAAGAATGCCCTTGGCTCTTCAAAACAGAGGACTGAAGGCTCTGTCGGCAAAAGATCCTGGCTACCTGGCACGGGTATGGCTTCTCACCAAGTGGGGCCCGTTAGTGGCCGAATGATCGCTCGACATAGGCGGAACTATCCCGGGTGCCATCCCACCCTCCAAGAAGCTTCGAGCACAAAATAGGCCGAGCCAATAGCACGAATCATAGTGCTGAGGGCCGTGTCAGCGAAAAACCCGCGTGTTCAAACAAAAGACGTTCGAGGTTCTGAGAAGGGCCATATGTCATCCTGAGAACTTCGACGAGGCATCCCGTCGAGGTTTCGAAGAACTGTGGCAAGATGAATGTTCACGGCGATTCTCGGAATCATCCCCGGACTCACCGGCTAGCCCGTGACGAGCGGGAGATGCTAATACGGCGCGCCCTAAACCGGCGCGCCCCCTTGTCCGACGCCCTTCTATTCCGACGCGCAAAAGGCTTCAAAATGCCCTTTCCCCGGCGCGCCAATTCTCACGCCGGATTAAACCTCGAACGGCCCGTGTATAAATGGCCATTTTCGAAACAAAAAAGATGGTTGGAGAGGGTGAACCAAAAAAAGAATTGAAAGAAAGGAAGAGGGAGTCTGAGAGCCAATTACCTTGGAGGGAGAGAGGGTTTTCTTGCGAGTGATGCAGGGTCTCGCTGAAGGTCCTTCGCCGCCGCCTGCCCTCCTCTACTGAAGCCCTCCGGAGCTGGAGAAGAAAGGAGAGCCCGATACTTTATTCTTAGGACAGGTGGGTCGTCTGCGTTTTCCCATCCGTCCTATGATTTGTTTCCTCTCAATCAAATGTAAGCGAGAGGGGGGGGGGGACAGCGATGATATGAGCCAACCTTCCCTCCCCCTTCACCATCTTTTTGAGTTGTTCTTCTGTGAGCCTCTCTGTAATTAGAATACGGTGGTTGTGCCATGATGCCGACGCCGAATCTGTAACATATGTGTTGGCCTCCCTCGTTGATGGGATGATGGTATGAATATATGAATGTGATGGCGGATTGAATGTTCAATGCCTTCTCTCTCTCACCTATTTCTATCCTAGTAGGTGTATATGTCAGTTTCCTCCCGCGCGTGATTTTCGATTCCGGCTTCTCCGACCCTGAAACATGCCCTGGGATGTCATGGGCTAAGAGATGACCCCTCCCCGGGTCCTTCACGTCGAGGTCGTGGCCGTGCCTCACCCGATGGTTTCTGTATACTTTGTGGATAGAGCCGTGCCTGTGCACATGTCTCTTCCCGCCTTGATATGAGGTCCGGTTGCCATTCCCTCTCCTCTTTGCATTGCTCTATTGCCTAGAGGAGTTGGAAGCCGCCTCCAGAACGGTAAGACCTGTCTTGTGATTATGCATTCCAGCCACTCGAGCATATGCGTATGTAGATAAATCATCCGGTCTGCATATCAGCTACCTTTCTCCGTGACTGCTGCTTGCCTTCTCCTCCGTGAATGGTAACCCAGTCTCGTGAGCATCAGCACCTTGCCTCCGTGAATGGTGATCTTTCAATGCCGAATACACTCATTCTCCTCATTTATGGTTCGCAGCCACTGAACCATTCGAGTTCCGTTGGTTTTATCCCAGTCATCCGGGGAGGGGGATATTTCCCATCATTTCATAGAACTGCCAATCGGTCAAGGGGACTCCATCTCTCAGTGGTGGATGCTTCCCAGGGGCCGAAAGGCTGATAATAATAGGGGCTTCAGCCCAACAATGTTAAACCCACAGTCTCCTAGGATTCTGTGCTGGCTAAGGGATGAACGCTCCTAGTAGGCTCATCCTCGGGGCCTCTCTCCCTAATGCTCTCTTGCTAGTGGATGCAGTGCACGCTGTGGGTCGCCCACCCCTCGTAGGCCAGTCCTCGGGGTGTTGATTCCGTCAATAGCTGCCTCGTCCCTCTGTTTCCACCCACGGAGCTATGGTGCCTCTCGTAGGCTTGTCCTCGGGGTATCCTGTCCGATTGGGGTTTTGCTGGCTGCCACCATGCAGACCGACCGTTTAGGGGCTTACTCCACAAGTGGGTATGACCCCGTTTCTCCCCTGCAATCCTTCAGGGACGGGGGAGATGCTGCCCAATTTTTGACATAATTATTCTAACATATGAGTTTACTCATATCCAAATGGCTTCAATAAAACATTTGTTCTGAGGACAAGGACCCTAGTGCTCGAGTATGAACCTCGCACTAGCTCATAACTTCACCTCTGGGGGCTCTGGACTCCGATTAAACGAACAATCACCCTAATTAACTTTAAAACTCTCAACAGAGTCCTAATAAACTTAAATCATTTCAAAATTCATCAAAAAATCAACTAAAATGACACGGTCCTAATCCGGCGCACCCTAATACGGCGCGGTACCCCCCCGCGCCGGATTAACAATAGACTCATAGCTTCATGATTTTAATTGGTTTGCTCCCGGCGCGCCCTAAACCGGCGCGGTGGGGCGCGGTGGGGCGCGCCCCAATGCCACCGCGCCGGTTTAACGTTTGCCATGGCCGCGCCGGATTAAGACCCTTTTGCCTACGCTTGGCCGTGCCGGGGAAACCTATCCCTACGCGCGGTCGCGCCGGTTTTGAATCGTTGTGCCGTTCTAATCACTCACTCATCTCCAGAGCGATCTTCGCCTCCTATGGTCGAGATTAAAAAACCCTAATCAGTAACAAACTAAGTAAGGGAAGGGATATTCAAATCCGAACCACCTTATTATCATGCTTATACTATCATGTCTGTTATCATCATGCTTCCGTTATCATGCCCATGTTACCACTTTCGTCTCCCTCGGCGGAGATTGATAAACTTGATTTATCATTGTTCATCTTCACAACTCTGTGAGCATGCTTAGCGTTGTCATGAGCATCATGCATGCATGCCTGCATGGACCCCCTCCGGTATATCAAATGGCACTGACGGAAGTCCTGGTCACTCCCGATTGGAAGTCTTTGCCATGCGCGATGGTGGTCTTTAGACCTATGTCCTCCACCACATATCGAGGGTATCCAACTTAATGAACCATGCCTCTCTCGCATGATAGATAGAAGCATCTCATGTGACCCTGTCACGTTCATATCTTCGCGTCTTTATTCCGGCCTCGACAGCCCGTTATCTCAGTAATTAATCAAAGGTTTTCCCCTCCTCGTGGGGGATGTAATTAACGTCATAACCTTTATGGTATGGCGGACTGCTGGTCCCGACCGAACCTCACTGTCGCCCAACACGGGTCAGAATGAGCGCATAATAAACTCATCATGTCCGTGACTGGCACGCCTGCGCAGTTAATCAGTCAGTTAGCTACCGGTTAGTTAATTGGTTGATCGATGCGTAAATAAACCAAATAAGCCTGTTAATAAAACACCTATAGAACAAGTGATCCCAACACCTACTAACGCTATTTCCAATAGTATCTTTTTGCCTAAATTTCGTTCATTATATTGCTCATAATCACTGTTTTTATCAAGGTCTGTCGGAGTTCACCGTCGGTAAATCTCAGGTTTAAAAATGGTTGCACCAGCGACCGCTTAATGAAGAAACGGTCACACGACAGATCGTCTGGCCGCCCTAGTTTTTTTAAAATATATATTTATGGATGAAATGGTCCTATCCTGACCGTTTATTATATAAAGCGGTCTCCCTCCTGACTGTTTTCTGGCCTCACATAGCAAAAACATATGCATATTTTCTACGTTTTTGATTGATGGTTAGCCATGTCCAGCATGTCCTTTTTACTAGTAATGATGCAAAACGTATTGTTAACATTGGCGTAATAAAACTATAATCAATTTTCATTATCTTCATGATTATTCCTTCTTGATTATCGTCCTTAGACAACTATGTAAAAATTAGTAGAATAAGCATGTTTAGTAATTACTTGGTTAATTTATTTAATTTTTTTTCCACTTATAACTTGCAAAATATTATTCATAATGTTCTGTTTGACAGTCATGCCACTCCGATGGTATTGACTGACTGTACCGTTCATGTTTTCCGTGTTTTCCTAGCCTCAATCTTGTAATAGTTGGGACTCTCCGCCGGATACTCCTTTCATCGGACTAGGACCACTATTATGAGACCTCTGTCAGTCCCCTCGAGCCTGGGATTCTCACTAGGACGTCGGGCAGGTTGTACCACCAAGACCTGAACCTACCGACTTGCTTGACTCGCGATTTTGGGCAGCCCAACATCGGGACTGTTCAGCTTTGTTCGACCTGCTAGCGGCCCTTCTAGGACCGCTAGGACTCCTTAGCAGCCCTGGCTAGACCGCTAGGTTTCCCAGACCTGGTTATGAGCCGAATTGATTAGTCAACTTATTCTTGTTCCAAGTCGACCCTACCTTGGTCAAGTCGATCGTAGTCCCCTCTGTCAACTTAGGTTACGTGGGCTGGACCCTGGTTCGGTCCCACCATGCCTCAGGCTGATCGAGGACCCGATTAAGTCGACTGAACAACCTTGCTATAACCACCATGAAAACGGTCCAGGTTAGACCGTTAGGCTCTTCCTAGCGGTCCAGGTATGACTACAACCTTGGAGGCAGAATATGTTTTGCATGGTTTTATGCGTTGCATCAGCCGTGCCGAGGATGGCCTAGGACTACAAAATCTTGCCTTGATCCATGATCGTTTTTCATGAACTTTGACTTCCAAGTCACTTTTCCTACGACTTCTCATCTCAACTTACTTGGAATTTCACTTGATCTTAGAGATAAGTTACATAAACTTAGCCTTGTAACTCTTGGACATTTATATAAGTAAATGTCTAGATTGGAATTTATGATCCAACCTCTTTCAGTGCCAACGCATCATAAGGGCCCGATCTGATCCTGGGAGGAGCGCCCGAAAGTACTTGTGCCCCAGAGAGTTTGTAATGACAAGGTGTGGCATTGCATCACAGTGCATGGCTAGCGTGTTAATCTACGACATTCTACTTCACTCAACTACTTAAAATTCTTGCGTGACATGACGTGCGTGCTTGATATGGCCAATTCACAAGGAAACTTTATTTGAACCCTCGTGGAAAATTCTTGTTATACTTGCACTTATTCTTAATTGCCATCTATCTTTTCCTTCTCTTATTTGTTATTTATCGCCTGTTGATATGTTTATTATGATTCTTTTATCGCATTGTTATACATGATGAAATGATTAATCACTTAAACTATGCCTGATGATAGAGATATAAAATCCTACTGAGCTCTCGCTCACTTAATTTTCCTCACCTTTTCAGGTAGCTCGGATGAGGAGACACAAACAGATGGGCTCGGGCAAGAGTGATAGCGGGACCGAGCCAATTAGTGTCGGTCATGTCGTTCGTTATAGTCATTGTAGTCACTTCAATAATGGATGTTTTGAGTCATAGCAGGACTTGTGTTCTCCTCCTTTTTATGTCAGTTGTTGTTAGAATTAGTAAAGTCAACAAGATGTCGGTTGTAATAAGTACTTTCCATCTTTGTCATCAATAAAATTTTGTTATTTAAATGTTTGGCCCTTGATGTATGGTCTCTTGTGGCAATGTATGCTCTTGTAATGCCCCAGAATTTTTATAAATTATTTTTAATGAATTTAGGAATTTTTTGAAATTATTAAAGGTCCAAATGAATTAATCATTATTAAGGCCCAAATATGGTAACTAATTAACCTAGCCTAATTAAATAAAGCCCAAAAAGTTTAAGGACCAAGCCCATGAAGTTTGGCCCATATTCTAGAAGGTTAATTAGCCTATTCATGAATTATAGGGATAAATACCCATTAATTAGATAATTTAGTGAATAAGATGAAATTAGAGTTTGAACTCATTCAAATTCAGTACCCAGGATCTGTAGCGGTCTATCGTAAAACTGCTAAAAGCATGTGACAGACCAAGCTTCGACCGCTATTTCCTGTCAGTTTCGTGAATTGAAGAAAGAGAAAAAAGATGGGATTTTTGCTAGTCTATCCTTTAGGGATCAAGATAGAAGAACTAGTAATCATGTTTAGGACTCCCAGAAGTCGATCTAAGGTTTAACAAGGACTCTAGAATCGATCTAATCGTCAAACCCTAGCAAAATCCTATAAATAGGACCTAGTTTTGACCCGCGCGACCCTTACATTGGCTCGCGTGGAATTAAGGTAAGATGACATTATTTCAGGTAGGTTCTTTAGAAGTTTTTATTGGTAATACATTGGACTAACATCTCCCAAAATTTCGTGCTAGGAGATCAAGCACACAAGGAGATAGAAGCCTACAAAGTTGCTGGTTCCACCTTAGCGACCCAGGAAACTGTGCAAAAGTCCGGTGAAGATCAAAGAATTAGAGAACCAAATCGAGGTATTTAGCCCTAGTGCCTTTAGAATTTTTTGTTCCCCTTAGTATCTACTTCTTACCCTCCAAATTTCATGTTCATAGGTCAAGAGAGTAAGTAGTTAGAGCAGCTTGAAGTTGCTGATTTGTCACAGGAGTGCAAGGGACTAAGGGTAGCATCTAGCATCAAATTCGAAGTTTAAAGGCTTTAGCAGAGGTAGGTCATCTCATGAACGGCTAAAACTTCACTCTAGGGATAAAAGCCCTCTTATTGCACTTGATTTCATGCTATATATATCGTGAATTTCATGTTTTATGCATCTAGTATACATTCATGCATATTCTTAGCCCTAGCTAAGTTAAAATGGAACTTTTTTGTCAATTCACAGAAAACCCATGCATATTGTTAGCTTAACCTTCGTTTTATCCTGATAGGAAAAGTTTATATATGATTTTCAGACATGATGTGAGTTAAAAACCTTAGAACCCTCTTACTTAAGTTACTGTTTGTCGTGCTCTAGCGGCTTAGAATTTGACCGCCATATCTTTATAGCAGCTTTATGATTAATCGCTAGACACTTTGTAATCTCGTTTTCATGAAACCTCTAACGGATCAGCAATAGACCGTTAAAGTTACTGTGGCGACCTTACGATAAACCGCCAGCATCCTGTAACGGCTCTATGATAGACCGCCAATGTGCTGTTTTCTGTCAACCCGAGGTAGATTTAATAACAACCCATATAACTTATAATTAAGCCTAGTTAACTATATACTAACCTATTTTAATGGTATTTATTATTCTGAGTTTTAATTCCTGATTCATAAATAGTGAGTGCATGTTTCTTTATGGTTCTTAGGACTATTTTAAAACATATGATAGTTTCATGCCAAAAACCATATAATCTTGTATTAAATTGTGATTTAAGTGCTTGTATGGATGAGATTGAACGTTGGTTTCTCACTGTACATATTCTATTCTTATCTCAGAGTCATTTCTATAAGTGCATAGCATATATTCCGGTATATGACCATTAGTTACACTTATGCACATTAGGAACACAATATTGGACTTGATAACCTCTCCCTTGGATATTCCTTCCAATGGATTAGGAAATCTTGTTTCAAGGCCTCCGTAATTCTCCACGAACCTGGGATTCCCACTAGGACGCCGAGTTGGTTGTACCATTAAAACCAAATTATCTAGAATACACTTATACTGGCATTTTTATTTATGGACCTTAGCGGACCAATAATTGACCGCCATATTCTTCTAGCGGGCCTTATTTAGACCGCTAAAGGAACCTTGATGGATCTACCTTTGACCGCTAAAGACTCCAAAGAGCCTATTTTCAAATATCGAAGTCTTGTACTTAACGGTCCAATACTAGACCGCCATGTAAATATAGCGGCCCAGTTATAGACCGCTAAGTTTCCTGAAACTGTTGACCCAAGGTTGGACCAAGGGTTAATATTCCTATGATCCTAGATTGACTAATGATAGTCTGGGACTTGTAACCTTATTCAAAGACATTTAAGGTAAATTATGAAAGATAAAGAACATGCCGTTATGCTGTCGAATTTTCTTCAGGGCATAACTAGTTATTAATGCATTTCTTGAACTCATAAATCTATCTTTGGTGCATTCTTATTATTGACAATGAGTCTTGAACACTTATTGAACTTATTACACTCGTGGCCAACTTTATTGCTATATGCGTGGAAGTAACTTGATTTATACTTGAAGATGCGGTTCGAGCACTGATTATGTTCAAGGGCTCTATGCTAGTCTCCTCGGCTGATTGTCGGAAACATACTATTATAAACTATGGGGTATGATGCTACTTGCGTCGCATTGCGTTGGGAGTACTTTCTTTATAAATAAGTGAAATGTCCACGACAATCACGAAAATTATCCATGGCTCATGAAATGGAAATATCCACAGAAAATCATGAAGTACTTGTTACTAAATGAAGAGTACATTCTCGCTTGTTACATGACATTCTTGTTACATTCTTGTTCATGAAAGGCCATAAATTCATTCTTGCTTGATCATGCTTGCTCGATCATGCTTGCTCAATCATATCTTAACTTGATCATGTCTTGTTACTATGGTTTATTTAAATGATTTACCGCATTCGCATGATTTTACCTTATTCTTTAGAGCTATAATGCTAATCACTTTAATATCACCTTCATGTTGATGCGAAGATACCTACTGGGCAAGTGTGCTCATTACCTATTTTCTAATCTTTTCAGGAGATGCAAGTAGTTCGGATTCGGATTTGAGTTATTCAAGTGATGGGTCCGAGAGCGAATGAAAGTCATATAAGAATGAGAGAAGACTTAGGAAGTCAATAATGTCTAGATTGAGTTCATGTAATTTTCTCTTTATTGAGTCAAATGGATTTAAGAAAGTTGAATAGTTGATGTATTTGGATCTTCCTTATTATTAATAAAAGTAAAGGTTTGAGTAAATTGTTGTGCAATTGCATCTTATGTGTAATTATTATCGCGCTTTGGTTATTCTTGCTTGCAAGAGGCTTACCATGCCAGCTGTTCACGTTTCTAGAGATTGTCTTTCACTGTATTAAAAGCTCGAGACGTGACAGCTCTAGTTGACATGAATGTTATAACTGTTGCGTTCCGATTTTCCGCATCGGGGCGTGACAGTTTTGTGGTATCAGAGCCTAGGTTTTCCTTAGACCCTAGATTTCAAGAAGTATCATAGAACCCGTGACATTAGTAAAAGTCTGAAATCCGACCTAGTGAGATGGGGTGGAGACTCGGGTTAAGTTAATTAACTAATGCTAAGAAAATGAATCTCGTAGAACATCCTTAATTAATTCTCTTTATGCTGTAGGAATTTCTCACGATGGCAGTTGAGCACGCGCAGTGGCGAGACATGCAACGTACGGTTCAGGGCTTGACCCAGGCCTTACAGCAGGTGGCGCAAGGGGGCACGCATCATGGAGCCGGTGATCTCCATCGAAACTTTCGTGGCTTAAATCCCCCGCGTTTTGGCGGTACCGCAGACCCCGATGAGGCAGAGCATTGGCTGAAGGAGATGGAGCGTATCTTCAGAGTCATGTAATGTGGTGACGAGGACCGAGTCCTTTTGGTGACTTTTTAGCTGGAGCGCGATGCACGAGCTTGGTGGGAAGCCGTGGAAGCCACGCTCGACAATAGGCTGGCGACGCGGGATGAATTTAAGGAGCATTTTAACAAAAAATATTTCTCAGATCGTGTGCAGGGAAAGAAGGCGGCAGAGTTCGCTTCGTTGAAACAAAGGAATTTATCTGTTGCTGAGTACGAGGCGTAGTTCGCCAGATTATCTCGCTATGCGCTGCACTTGGTATATACGGAGAATATGAAGGCCAAACGATTTTTGAATGGATTGAAGTTTCAGTATATTAACCAATTGACACCTTTGGAGATCCACACTTATGCTGAGATTGTGAGAAAGACCCAAGTTCTCGAAGATACGATGGAGATGACGGACCGGATAAGAGGTCGAGACAAGAAGAGGGAGCAGACTACCAGCTCCTTTTAAACCCACAAATGGCAAGAAGAGGCCCAATAGTGGGCCGAGTTATTCAAAAGATAAGAAACCGAAGGAAGGTGATAAGAGGGTAGGATCGACTGCTCCATCCAAAGCAGTCTGCAGGTACTGTGACCGCCCGGGTCACAAGATGAAAGAATGTTGACGTAAGCTGGGCGCTTGTTTGAGATGTGGTAGCAGGGACCATCGAATCTCTGAGTGTCCCCTCATTAATGAGCATGCGACATCTGACAAGCCGCAAGGGAGTCAAAGGCGGCAGGGCAAGCTCCAAGCCCTCCAAGATGCAGAGACTGAAACCGAAGCTACCGAGGAAGGAGGTATTGTCGAAGGTACCCTTACTATTCTTTCCAAGTCAACTTTTGTACTTTTCGACACTGGAGCTACTCATTCATTTATATCTCAGAAATTTGCTAAGACTTTATCTATGAAATCGATATTATTGGATTCTCATCTTGTGATATCAACCCCTATTGGTTCGGGGTCAGAGATTAAATATTATTACCCTTCTAGTGAAGTTTTAATTAATGATTGTTGTAGACACGCCATTTTAGCATTACACTGAGTAAATCCCATATTACACTATGACGCCCCAAAGTGGCTCGCACAGTTAAGTTATTTGAGTGATCTCCAATTTTTATCTGATAATCTTGTCTGACAAAAAGTAAATTGTTGTTTCTTGTAATGAATGAGACTCTTGTTAATGGGCTTGACCCATTCTTTCTACAAAAAAATTGTTTTGTGTTAATGGGCTTGGCCCATGCTTTTGTTTTTCTATATATATATATATATATATATATAAGGTAATTGTATGTTAATGGGCTTGGCCCATTCTTGTTCTACATATAAAAAAGAAAAAAAACTTATTATGCATTAATGAGCTAGGCCCATCCATAAATTCTTACAAAACAAAAAAATAAATAAACAAATAATAAAATATCTTAACTCCCCTCCCATTATTCTCGGATCTTGCCGCCTCCCTCTTTAACACATTCTCTCCTTCTCACGTAACTCCTCTTCCATCCATCTCTTCTGCTCCATCCACACCTAAGAAAAATACTCCCATCTTAGACCTCTCTCTTCTCTTCTCTTCTCTTCTCTTCCCACGGGAGAACCCATTGAAGCCCATCTCATTCACTTCTCTCTTCAGGCCCCCATCTCGTTCTTTCTTCTCCCAGCCAAAACTCCACACCAACGCCACCCTCTCTCTCTCTCTTCTCTCTACAACCCCCACGCGGCGACCCCCTCTCTTCGGCATGCACACCCCGGCCACCTCCGAGTCTCCACGCCAACCTCGCAGGCATAGCCCACTGCCCCTCTCACCTTCTCTACACATCTCACGCTCCCTTACTCTCGACAACACATCCATACCACCCCGGCGGCCACCACCCGCTCTCTCCCTCTCTCTCTTTCTTAACCCACGATGCCACCTCCCTCTCCACCTCCCCATCTCCCATCTTCCCACTCCACCTGCTAACCCCTCACCACGCCAGTGACCCCCCTCCATCTCACTGCTAGCTCACTGTGACTGCCTCTCCTCTTTCTCTCTCTAACCTACTAGCAGCGCCCTTCTCATTTTCTCCCCCCATCGCGAGGCCCACCCGGCTAACTCCCTCTCCTCTTGCTCTCCCATGCACTCACATGCGAGACGCCCCATCGTGAGCCTCACCCTTACGCCCTTTCTCTCTCTAACCTGCCACCTCTGTCGCTGCTCTCCAGCACCCCACACCGCCATCCACCCGCCGCCGGCCGCCGTCGCTGCCACCCCCGGTTGCACCCATCGACCTCCCCTTCATGATAACGGCACCAATCCTTCCGGAGCTATCCGCCAAAGAGAGTCCTCCAAGGATTCCATTGTAATGGAGACATGCACAACCTCCCCTTCCACGGATGAGAAGACACCTTCCACGGATGAGAAAGGTGATGCAGATTCCCAGCATGTCTTACTGTCAAAGATCTCCAATCCTGTGCGATCTTCTATGCTTAGCAATGTTAAACAGGGCAAAGATTAATCTTAGTAGCCCTGCCAATTCTGTACAGCCCTGTTACTTTCCACTTGTAAACAACATACATCTATATAAACAGTACACGAGAAGGGCCTCAGAATATAGTATAGAAAAGAGAGCCCTTTCTTCCTTTCTCTCTCTACCTTCTCTCTAACACTTTTACATGGTATCAGAGCCTCCTGCTTCACAGCCCTGATATCCCTACTACGATGGCCCAAACACCTTCCACCAGCCCTCTCTCCGCTCCTCATGATGCATATGATCTTCCCCTCTCCACCTCAACTTCGAATGATCTCTCCCTCGTCACAAACCCCCCTGCTGTGCCTGGTGTGATGTCCCTCTTAACCATCAAGCTAACTCATGAAAACTATGTTCGTTGGCGCTGACAGTTCTCTACTGCACTTCGCGCTCATGGATACTAGGGCATCATTGACGGGTCAGACACTCGTCCATCTGCAACCATCAACGAGCCAGGTCTTCCCAGCCGCCCCAACCCCGAATACATGGCATGGCAACGACGCGATGCACTTGTCATGTCTTGGCTGCTAGCTTCTATTGTTGTGCCCCTTGTGATTTGATGATAGGGTGTTGTTGTTTGGTTGTTTTGATGATAGCAACTCAATGAGTCTCCACATAAGAATGATGATGAAATGATGTTTTGAATGCATTATTCTGTTTGAATGATCTGGTATATAGATTGCATTCTTGTTTTCTTTCTCTCACTGCATCGGTTTAATTTCTATCATATGCATACTATGCATAAGTGCATTAACAGAGTCTATACATCGTCAGGTTGCTTGCACGTAGAGTCTATACATTCGTTAGAGCTCAGCTCGTGGCTTAGTCTGTTCATCCATGTTCATTTTGCATGTGTGCATCCCTCAGCAAAGTCTGTACACTCTACGGTTGGTTTATGCATATTCAATGTCTGCACGCTATAAAGTATGTATAGAGTTTTTACCTAGATTGCATCAGACAAGTCTGTACATTCTTCAGCAACAAGTCTGTACATCGTCTTGGTGTAGGCGTGGCAAAGTCTGTACATTGCATCGCATGCTCACACATTGGCTGTTGACTCGCAAGTCTATACATTGGCTGCTGCACTCGCAAGTCTATACATTGGCCGCTGCATGCTCACACAACCATTAAGTCTATACATTGTGCATCCTCAAGTCAGTGCTTGTTAAGATCCGTCTCACTTAGCGTCTTACAAGTCTTTACATTGTTTTAGAATGGTCCGTCTCACTTAGCGTCTCACTTAGCATCTTTGTGCATGCATCATTCAAAGCCTGTACAGCCTGTGTTCGCAAGGTCAAGTCTGTACATCGGACCAAGTCTGTACAACCTATGTGTTTTATGCATTCAAAGTCTATACATTGCATTGTAGCATGCACGCACACACAAGTCTATACATCGTTCTGCTTGCACACATTTAAAGTCTATACATTCCTATCTTTACCTACGTTCCCTGCTTTAGTAAACACACAAAGTCTGTACACTGTCATGGTTGCCTTGATGCCATAGCAAGTCTATACACTCATGAGCACTTGTGTGTTTTGATGACTGATCAAGTCTATACAACTGCATACACTGCATCGGTACATTCACCGTTAGCCTTGCCTCATGCACGCAAAGTCTATACATTCCCTGTGGCTATGTTTGTACATCATTACAGCAAGTCTGTACATTGTTTTCTCATGCACGTAAACGTCAAGTCTGTACATTGTCCTACTTCAGGCACGCAAAGTCTGTACATCGTCTTGGCACAAATAAAGTCTGTACAGAGTTTGCCTAGTCTGCATCAGTTCAAAGTCTGTACATCGTTTAGTGCATTACATGCATTCATCAAGAGTCTGTACACTCGGTGTCTGCATCTCATGAATTCCAAGTCTGTACACTTGTTGTCTGCATCACAAGCATTCAAGTCTATACACACTTTGTGTCTGCATCACATGCATTCAAAGTCTATACACTCGTGAATGAAATGTCCGTGCATTCATTCTCATATATGCACACTGCATTTGGTGCATCAAGTCTGTACAGGGTATGCTCATTTATCAAACTTACTCGATGCATTCTTTCTTTCCTGTCAGATAAATCCACACTGATAACAGACTTGATGTGCATAGGATCTAACAATCCGCAGCAGATTCTGCATCTTTTGTGGTGCATTTTAGAGTGAGTCTGGTTTTGTTGTTTTCGGTGCTTTAGTCTCACTGAATTGGCATATTACCGTATCCCTGTTGATTCCGGTGCATTTCTCATCTCATTCAATTGATTAAGTCATTTCTCGATGGCTCATTCACCGATCTTCAGAGGTGATGATTTTGATCTATGGCTGGAAAAGTTGCGTCGATATGTAAGGACAATCGATCCTGATCTTTGGAAGGTAATGACTCACAGTTCATACAAACTGTCGAAGGATAAATCAAAATGGACCGAGAAGGATAAAATGAAAGACTCCATCAACTCTAGAGCATTGAATATGGTAAAAGCATCAATTGACAGAGCACTAATCTTATGTGTCTCATCCTGCTGGTCTGCCAAGGAAATCCTGGATAAATTGAAGACTGCTTGCGATAGAGACGATGATTGATGCATGATGGCTCAAGTGAGTGAACAAAGTAGCAATCAAGATGAAGAACAAGACGATGATCAGGTAAACATCTTCGAAAATTATACCCTGGATGATTGGATTGCTGCATATAATGAACTGCTGTAGTCTTATGATCATTTAAGAAAACAACATAAGAAAATGAAAAAGAAAATTGATAAAAGTGATTCTAATTCATCATGTGAAAAGTGCTTGAAAATAAATGAATTATATGATGAATGTCTATCTGAGTCTCACTTGAATATGAAACAAAGGTGCCTGTTGAAAAAGGAAAACCAAGAAGGTATCAATAAAATCTCTGAATTAGAAAGTCAGCTGAAACTGAAAACCAATGAACATTTGATGAACCTCGAAGAGTTGGAAAGGATTAAGTTTGATCTGAAGAAATCGAAAGCTGAGAATGTAGAAATTCAGAGGAAGAATAAAAATCTTGAAGCTGAAATAGAGAAAGTCAACAAGGAAGGTGTGCATGTTTCCTCTCTAAAATCAAACTGCAATATGTGCTCGGCTCTAAGAGAACGTAATGAAGATCTTTATAGTGAGAATGAATGGCTGAATAAAGAAATTGCCTCATTTAAAGAAGATCACAAAAACTTGGTTGATGAGAAAATTAAAGTAGAAGAAAGAGAAGAGGAACTAATTGAGAAACTGGAGTTGATGTTCAGTAATGAAAATTGTGATGAAGAAGTTAAGAAGCTGACCAAAGAAAACACTGAACTGAAGGCTGAAGTTGAAAAATTAAAGCGGTTAAACACTGGCTTGTCTGAAAGACTTCTTACCATAGAAAAAGGAAAAGCTGTCCGTGATGAAGAATCACAAAATTTGAACAATCTGAAACAATAAATTGAGAAGTATAAAACTGCAAATATAGTTCTAAGCGAATGTGTTAATTGTACTGAACAGGAGATAGCCAGTTATGAACTTCACATTACTTTTTTGGAAAATAAAATTCATGTTCTGGAAAACTCAGCATCTAAGTCTGCTAAAAATGAAGGAAAAATGAAAGTTGTCATGAAAGATAAGAATGACAATTCAAGAGAGGGGATAAGTTGCAGTTCTGATGTTAAGGAAATCACTAAAGACCAGCTATACACCACTTTTGTGCAAAGTTCTGATGTAGCTGGTACCTCAAATCAATCCCCAAAATAAAATAAAAATCAGAAATTACCTTCATCATCTATATTTCAGTTCAAAGCCCAGAAAAATGAAAAGCAAACGAAGATTGTGAAAGGGGGTAAAAAATTGAAAAAGAATGGTCAGATGAACAAAGTCAAAATTGTCCCTGCATGTACTGTGAATTCTGCTAGCTCTGTGGAGTTTGATAGACTAATGCATGCCACTTACCAATCCCCTACTCACTTGCATGCATCTGAGAAGAAAGCTTCATGTTATTACTGTGGTAAGCATGGACATTATATGGAGGACTGTAGTGCTAAGAAAAATGATGATATGATGCATGATAAATCCTTTACAAATCATCACAATCCCAAAAGGAACACGTTTGCCTCAAACCAATACATCACCTGCTATAACTATAACAAACGTGGTCATAAAACTGCTCAGTGCAGGTTTGGGTCTTCATGGGGAAACTATGACACAATAAGTAAGTACCTAAGGTGCTTTGAATGTGGGAAATATGGTCATGCAGTCAAGGACTGCTGGCATATTCAGGGAAATCATATTAACTTCAAATCTGCTGAATTCCCTAGAACAAGAAGTGTAAATATTTCATGTTTCAACTGTAATAAGCCTGGTCACAAATCTGCAAACTATTGGGTGTCAAGGAATAAGAAACGAACTATCCATGCATACAACAGAATATCTCATGATTATATTCATGGACCTATTACTGTTGCTGATATGCATTATAGGACCAGAAAATTTGCTTCTTCATGTAGATACTGTGGAAAATTTGGTCATTCCATGGATAGTTGTTACCTGATGGATCATGATGATATTATTGCTAAAAGATTGTTCAGAACACCCATCAGGGCTAATACAGGACCCAAGGTTGCTTGGGTTCCTACTGGATCAAAATGATCAAATCTTTGCAGGTGTGCCTTGGAAGCTGATGAATAAAGGGGTTAATAATCCAAGGCACTCAAAAGTGAAACCCCCAGAAGTGGACTACTCAGGTAAGTTCTAAAAACCTGTGTTAAGTTATGTTCTCTGACATTCTCTGCCCTTTAGATGATCGCATATCATAATAATCTGTCTGTGCTAAATTGATTTATCTTGAAAAGTTGATTGCTCTCGCATGATGCTCTCTGAATAAAGAATGCTCTGATGTTTGAATAATCATTCTGCATAGCTGAATGTCATACGCATGCTTTGCATAGTTGACATTTCAAGTCGATGCATGTATTGCACCGAGTATAGGTAGCTGCATGTCTTGCATATAGTCGGTGCATCTCATGTTCACAGTGCATATTGTTGTGCCTTCATTGCATATCATGTATTTTGTCAGGGGGAGCTTGTCTGCTGTCGCTTGGTCATCATGCTCTCCTTATCAGATTTGTTGCATACTTCACATATGAAGAGTAGTGCATGTCATACAAATTTGAAAAATCTAAAAATAAATGATCCTCACAGCATATCATTCAGCCATGACTATGTCTAAGCTCTCTCTCCTCTAATTCTTCCCATTCATTTGCAAAATCACATGCATATAGACAGGGGGAGTGTTGTATGTAATTCAGAGAGGTCATCAACTTCATTGAAACTCAAATTCTTTTCTCTCTTGAATTCATTAAAGCCCTTGACCCTGATGAGTTGAGTCTGACAATATGGCAATCTATTAGTCAGTTCTAATTCTTAAGCAATAGAAAACAGACTTCTTCCTTTTTAAGAATTTTAATTACTTAAAGACTGACTTAATGGTTTAAATTTTATAAACTTTAGAGTTTAAATATTGCAATCAGTAAATAAGAGTGTTGATAATTGATAATAACTCATAACCCTTATTTCATTACATGTCAAACAAAGTTAATTGTGTCTGAAATCTGAAAACTCACCTGAAATCCTGTTAGAGAAGGCTAAGTATGTGTATTGTCCTTAAACAAGTCATTCTGAAACAAATAAAGGACAACTAAGAAAAATCTTGAAAAATCTTGAAAAATATTTGAAAAATAACATTGGCAGAGCAATGACTGGTAAAGCACTGAGAAACTGAGTGTTCCATCAAAGAAATGGACAACACATATGTCATGATGTGTATCAGTTATCTCTGTATAAATGGTCAAAACAGTAGGGTGGTTTCACTGAGTACCTAGGGGTACCTGCGTCTCATAAACGTATACCCTCACACAAAAAGGTGCAAATCAGTCCTGTTGAATTTGATCATAGGCAGAATGGTCCATCATGTTGAGTATCTAGGGGTACTGACATTTGATAAACGTGTACCCTTACGCAAAAAGACAAATGGCACCTGAATGCCCTTAATGAAATCAAATTGAAAATGCTAATCCTTCTAAGAGAAAA
Organism: Amorphophallus konjac; assembly: GCA_022559845.1. Classification (NCBI taxonomy): domain Eukaryota; kingdom Viridiplantae; phylum Streptophyta; class Magnoliopsida; order Alismatales; family Araceae; genus Amorphophallus; species Amorphophallus konjac. The sequence continues at coordinate 219,739 of JAHNEJ010003246.1, forward strand.
TTCAGGTATGTCAAATTGTTTAATTTCAATACATGACCTGGTATCTCTTAACAAATTTTACCGAGTCTAAGAAAGTAAGATGCTTTAAAACTGAATCTCTCACGCTCAAATGTGATTCTGGTTTATTGCTATTATCATGCATAGCAAACTCATTCAATGATTGTAGTGCATGAACTCTAACTTTTATAACCTTTAAACCAGAATTCTATCTCTAAGTAGTTTCTAAATTCATATGACTGAAGACTCTATGCTTTAGAATGCTTAATTCCTGAACTACTTGCTCAGAATGCCAGTCAGATGTCCTTCTTCCCTTATTTTATTTTACCTCCTCTTTGTTGATGGCAAAGGGGGAGAATAATTGTCTGTTTGATAGCATCCCAGGGGGAGAACATGTACTATGCAAAGGGGGAGAGTTGGCAAACTTTCATGTTGATAGGGGGAGTTCTTATATTCAGTACTCTCTTTGCATGTTTCTATGGGGGAGAATTGGTATCAGACTTCATACATTTCTTTCATTCCACTCACAAACCTTTTTGATTGTGTCAAAGGGGGAGAATTGTTTGCCGAGTCTGTGTAACTCATTGTGTTGACATCATCAAAAAGGGGGAGATTGTTGTGCCCCTTGTGATTTGATGATAGGGTGTTGTTGTTTGGTTGTTTTGATGATAGCAACTCAATGAGTCTCCACATAAGAATGATGATGAAATGATGTTTTGAATGCATTATTCTGTTTGAATGTTCTGGTATATAGATTGCATTCTTGTTTTCTTTCTCTCACTGCATCAGTTCAATTTCTGTCATATGCATACTATGCATCAGTGCATTAACAGAGTCTATACATCGTCAGGTTGCTTGCACGTAGAGTCTATACATTCGTTAGAGCTCAGCTCGTGGCTTAGTATGTTCATCCATGTTCATTTTGCATGTGTGCATCCCTCAGCAAAGTCTGTACACTCTACGGTTGGTTTATGCATATTCAATGTCTGCACGCTATAAAGTCTGTATAGAGTTTTTGCCTAGATTGCATCAGACAAGTCTGTACATTCTTCAGTAGCAAGTCTGTACATCGTTTTGGTGTAGGCATGGAAAAGTCTGTACATTGCATCGCATGCTCACACACTCGCAAGTCTATACATTGGCTGCTACACTCGCAAGTCTATACATTGGCTGCTGCATGCTCACACAACCATTAAGTCTATACATCGTGCATCCTCAAGTCAGTGCTTGTTAAGATCCGTCTCAATTAGCATCTTACAAGTCTGTACATTATTTTAGCATGATCCGTCTCACTTAGCGTCTCACTTAGCGTCTTTGTGCATGCATCATTCAAAGTCTGTACAGCCTGTGTTCGCAAGGTCAAGTCTATACATCGGACCAAGTCTGTACAGCCTGTGTGTTTTATGCATTCAAAGTCTATACATTGCATTGTAGCATGCACGCACACACAAGTCTGTACATCGTTCTGCTTGCACACATTTAAAGTCTATACATTCCTATCTTTACCTACGTTCCCTGCTTTAGTAAACACACAAAGTCTGTACACTGTCATGGTTGCCTTGATGCCGTAGCAAGTCTATACACTCATGAGCACTTGTGTGTTTTGATGACTGATCAAGTCTATACAACTGCATACACTGCATTGGTACATTCACCGTTAGCCTTGCCTCATGCACGCAAAGTCTATACATTCCCTGCGGCTATGTTTGTACATCATTACAGCAAGTCTGTACATTGTTTTCTCATGCACGTAAACGTCAAGTCTGTACATTGTCCTACTTCAGGCACGCAAAGTCTGTACATCGTCTTGGCACAAATAAAGTCTGTACAGAGTTTGCCTAGTCTGCATCAGTTCAAAGTCTGTACATCATTTAGTGCATTACATGCATTCATCAAGAGTTTGTACACTCGGTGTCTGCATCTCATGAATTCCAAGTCTGTACACTTGTTGTCTGCATCACAAGCATTCAAGTCTATACACACTTTGTGTCTGCATCACATGCATTCAAAGTCTGTACACTTGTGAATGAAATGTCCGTGCATTCATTCTCGTTGTACATACTTTCGCATATATGCACACTGCATTTGGTGCATCAAGTCTGTACAGGGTATGCTCATTTATCAAACTTACTCGATGCATTCTTTCTTTCCTATCAGATAAATCCACACTGATAACAAGTCTATTTTATTACAGGGTTGCTGCTCGAGGAGATAAATAAAGACACGTGATCCAAGAATGGAGATGGCTCAGGATCGTGACATGTGTCATCCTGCAGGCTGAAATGCTGCCACGTAGCCAAGGTGTTAGGGCAGGAACTGTGGAGGACACACGCCCACCTTCCTGCTACTGCTATATATATGAAGCTTCTTCCTCAGAAGAAGATCAGATCGTGATCGAAGAAGAAGGAGTAGAGGCAGAGAGAGTGCCTGCACGATCCAGAAGAAGAAGAAGAGAAAGAAAAAGAGAGTGAGAGATTAGCTGAAAAAGAAAAAGAAAGAGAGAAAATTAAGAGAGAAGAGCAGACAGTGAGAGGAAAAGAAAAGAGGGGCAGAGAGGTATAGATCAGCAGAAGAAGAAGAAGATCAGTAGCCTCTGGATCAAATCAAAGCTACATTGCTCCAAGAGACAGCTATAGTTTCGAGCTTCATTTCCAGCTTTCCGTTACTGTTGTCTCTTGTTTTTGTTTTCATTTTAAACCTATCTTCGAGCTGTTCGTCAGCAGTGCAAGCTGTTATGCACAACGGCGAGGTGGATACCTCGGACGGGTTAAGCTGTAGTCCCCATCGGATTGCTAAGCTGTATTGCCCAGTGGTAGCAAGCTATGATGCATAGCGGATGGCAAGCTGTGAAGCCCAGCTGATGTATGGCAAGCTGTGATGCCCAGCCATTCAAGCTGTGAGTCAGCGGAATCCACACTCTGGCCTGAGTGTGGGGTGGATGTAGGTCTGGAGGACCGAACCACCTAAAAACCCTTTGCAGTGGTTTGTGTGTTATCTTTGTCTTCGTTAGATGAATGCATAGGCGCGCTCCAAGTGTTTGCTTACAGGTTCAATAGATGACTTGATTACTTTCTTTTTTAGAGTGTTTTAATTTGTCAAGTGATCAAAATTTTAAGAGAGCGAAATTTTAATTGAGAAATATTTTTTATAAGATCCATTCACCCCCCTCTGGATCCATTTCTATCAGCTCACGCACCTCAACATCTATGTCTGACGCAGTGGCTGCCCTTGTTCCTGACTATAAGACCGCCCAAGAAGCCTGGACATCCAATGCTTATGCCTTAGCATCTCACTCTGGTGCGTGGGTTCTCCAGTTGCGGACTCAGCTTCAATCTCTCCGTCGAGGTTCTTCTTCCATCACTGATTACATGCAAAATGTCAAGGGTATTGCTGAAAACCTTGCTATCATTGGCGAACCGGTTCGTGAGCAAGATTTAGTTATGCAAGTCCTTGCGGGCCTCGGTCCTACGTACAATAATTTATTCCTTCTGTCACCACCCACATTCGCGATATCACTCTAGAAGACTTGCATGCGATGCTCCTTGCCCATGAGAGTTTCATGCAGCATTGTGAGCAGTCCGAAGAAGCGGCATTTCCCTCTGCCAACTCAGCTGTAGCTGGTCGCGGCTCTCCCTCTGATGACCAGTCTGTTGTGACTCCTCTGCTGATGATGTTGACGATAAGCTTTACTTCATTGGCAACATCTTATTTTGATTGATTGGTAACTGTTTATGTTTTGATGAAATTGTCTTTATCAGATTGACTGTGTGTTCCATACATTCAGAGTATGTACATTGCATTGTTATGTTTGTGCATCGTTTAGAACATAAGTCTATACATTGCAGCAGGCATAGGAAGTTTTGAAGCCTATACACTCGTCTTCATGCATTTCCAAGTCTATACATTGCTGCATTGCTTGCATTTGTAAAGTCTATACATTGGCTGTTGTCCTACAACGTCAACACAAGTCCATACACTGAATTGTGGCATGCACACTAGCAAGTCTGTACATTAGGTATCTTTACCTACGTTGCAACTCGCAAGTCTATACATTAGTATATTTTACCTACGTTGCAACTAGCAAGTCTGTACGCTGCCATCTTGCAGCACAGCATAAGTCTATACACTGGTCCGTCTCACTGAGCGTCTCAAGTGGACACTAAGTCTATACACTGGACCGTCTCACTTAACGTCTTTGTGTAAGCCACTCGCCACCAAGTCTATACATCGTGCACTCTCAAGTGGACTTGAAGTCTATACATTGGATCATCTTACTTAGCGTCTTATGCAAAGTATGTACATCGGTGAAGTCTGTACATCAGGCGCCTCATTCGTAAAGTCTGTACATTGAGTGTCTCATGTTGTGTCTCATTCGTCAAGTCCATACATCGTGAAAGTCTATACATTCCTCATTGCCTTGCCTCATGCATCAAGTCTGCACAACGCCTTGTTAGCAAGTCTATACATTGCCATAGCTCGTATGCAGAGTCTAGACAGTCTTAACGAAGTTTGTACAGCCTATACAGTGTTCAGAACACAAGTCCATACATTCAAATGGTCTGTCTGCACGCTCAAGTATGTACATCGCCCAGTGTCCATGCATTCATCTTCAATGTACACACTTTGCTTGATGCATTCTACATTATACATTAGCAAGTCTGTATAACGTCTGCATAGTGAACATGAAGACTGTACAATGGTCGATGGCATGTTAATGCGTTCAGTTCTGTTGTGCATACTTCATCTTGTGCACACTGCATTACACTTCAGCAAGTCTATACATTCTTGGCAGCTCAGCGTCTCATGTAGTGTCTAATGCAAAGTCCATACATTGCAACGGCTTGTGCGCTTCATGCTGCAAAGTATATACATTATGGTCGAAATGCAAAGTCTATACATTGCGGTCGCACTGCAAAGTATATACATTGCGGTCGCACTGCAAAGTCTATACATTGCGGTCGAACTGTAAAGTCTATACATTGCTGCTACACTGTAAAGTATATACATTGCGGTCAAAATGCAAAGTCTATACACTGCATTGCACACTACAATGTATGTACATTCATCCATAAACTGATATTCCTTTCGACTGTCTGACAAGGACTCTTTGCAGAGATTGATGATATGGCTCGTGATCCAAGGTTGGATGAGGTGCCCAGATTATGACACGTGGAAGCAGCCCAGTCAGGATGCCGCCATGTGTTCGAAATTCCTCGATTCTGGCGATTTCTCTGGGCGGGAAATGTGGAAGCCACACACCCTATCCTTCCTACTGCTGGTATATATATGAAGCCTCTTCCACCAGAAGAAGGCTGATCGAGACTGAAAAGGCTAGAAGGCAGAGAAGCTTGAAGTAGCAGAGTGCCACTGAGAGCAGAGAAGAAAAACCACGATCCACAGAGAAGAAGAAAAAGAGAGAAGAAGATTCAGAGAGAAGAAGAGAAAGAGAGAAGAGAAGATTGAGAGAGTTGAGTTGAGAGAGTATTTTCGAAGTCTTGTAAATCAGTCTCTTGGTTCAGATACCAGAGCTGATACTGCTCATTCTGAGCTACATTTCATTTGGGTTTTCTCATTTTCGTTTGCTTCTATTGTTGCTTTCCGAAATTGTTTCTTCAAGCTGTGAGCCAACAATTGCGGTGGAGGTTTCCACTGGACAGGTGAAGCTGTAATCCTCAGCGGGCGAGACTTGGTATCGGACGGCTAAGCTGTATTGCCCAGCGGTTGCAGAGGATCTGTTCGTCTGGTCGGCAAGCTGTTAAGCCCAGTGAAGCTGTGTATCAACGGTCTGTTGGCAAGCTGTGAAGCCCAGCTATTCAAGCTGTGAGTCAGCAGGATCCAGATTCTAGTTGGAGTGTGGGGTGGACGTAGATCTCTGGATTGAGATCGAACCACCTTAAAGATCGGTGTCTACTGTGTGATTGCCTATTGTTTGTGTGATTTCATTGTGTTCCTTCTGTCGTTCAATAGTTGCTTGTTTTAATTCCGCATTAGAGTTCAACTGTGTTTTAAAATTAGACATTAGATCTATTCACCCCCCTCTAGATCCACTCTCAGTGGTAATAGACCGCGTCCATCTAACATAACAGTTGGTATCAGAGCCTAACTCTTCTACAGGGACTTACAGCCCAAAGAGGAAGGTACAGATGGATGCTCGAGGGATGATAGCTGAAGGACACTCAACCATAAAGCCCCCATTCTTCGATGGATCTAACTATGCATACTGGAAGAATCGTATGCAAGTATTTTTGAGGTCGAAGGATTATGAGATCTGGAAGGTAGTAAGCAAGGGACCTTATGAGCTGTCCCCTAATGAGGAAGTCTGGACCAAGGAGGAGATCAGGAGGTCTACACTAAATTAGAGTGCCATAAACGCCATTCAGTGCTCTCTGCACCCTACAGAATTCTCCCGCGTATCAGCCTACAGTTCAGCAAAGGAGATGTGGGATGCACTTGTAGTGATCCATGAAGGGACCTCTCAAGTTAGAGAGACGAAGGCTAATTTCCTTGTGTCAGAATATGAGGCATTCAAGATGAAGCCAAATGAGACCATCAAGGAGATGTACGCTCGATTAACTATCATCACAAATGGTCTCAGAGGTCTTGGGAAGCCTCAGACAGAATACGATGTTGTGAGGGAAAATATTGCGTTCCCTCACTCATGCTTGGCATACTAAAGCTACAGTGATGGAGGAGTCAAGGGATTTGTGAACCACAAGGGCTGATGAGCTAATTGGCTCGCTGATGGCATATGAGATTAATATGCCAAAGATAGAGGAAGCTGAGAGGAAGAAGAACCCAATCGCTCTGAAAGCTGGTGCCAGCAAATCCAGCTCTAGCAGTTCATCATCCAAGGAGAGCCTGAATGAAGAAGATATAACTCTTACTGAGATGGCAATGATGACTAGAGAGTTCAGGCGGTTCCTCAGGAAAGGAGCAGGACGATTCAGCCAAAAGAAGTATAGTGGCAGCCGATGGGATAAAAGGTATAAACATAACCCTGCAAAGAAAATTGAAACTAATACTTGTTATCAATGCAGGAAGACAGGCCATCTGAAAGCTGACTGTCTTTGAGAATCAGAAATACAAGGACAGGTCAAAGAAGAGGAACACGAAAGAGAAAGCTATGGTGAGTACCTGGAGTGATGAAGATGAAGGCTCCTTGAGCAATACCTCTGACAGTGAAGCCGAATCTGAAAAACCCATTTACCTTATGGCAACAAGCTCAAAAGACAGAGAGGAGGATTTAGATGAGGTAACTTCTCGATTCGATAATTTTACTATTACTGATTGGGTAGATGCCTATCATGAAATAGCTGATAAAGCAGATGACATTAGAAGGGAAAATAGGCATCTAAGAAGAAAGATTAACTCCATGCAAAATGATACAACTCTAACTGATAAAATTACATGTCTTGAATCTGAGAATAATAAACTCAAACTCACATGTTCTGAATTAGAAGAAATCAAGAATGAGTCAAAAGCCTCTAAAGAAGATAATGAGAGGTTAGAAAAAGAAGCTGATGAATGGAAGTTGAAAATTCTGTAATATGAAAGTGAGATAAAAATTGTGAATGAAAAATATCAAGCTGTCCTAAGTGTGAATACAGAACTGAAAAAATCCATTGAAGACATTCAAAAGGATAATGAGGACAAGCTTAAAACTATTGAGAAAATGGCCCAAGGTTCAGATAACCTAAATGCTTTGTTAGGGTCAAAAGTCAACTTCAGAAAAGAGGGCCTTGGATTTAATTCTAGTGCAACCAAAACCTTTGGAATGGAAACTATTTCATTTGTCGCACAAAAAGAGAAAGGACCTCTAATCAACATGAAGTCAAACATTTCAGTGAACAAAGCTGTAAATCTGAAAAAGCCCAGTGCTGAGGAGAAGGGCAAACAAAAGCTGAGTGAGCCTAGTAGAGCTAGCACATCCAAGTAAAATCCCAAAGCTCAGTCTCAGGTTAGGGGTCAACCTACACAGTCTTATAAACCCCATGTTACGGTCACCAAGTCTCCACCACCACCACCACCTATGAAGAAGACCCAATACACACCTATGAACAGGTCAGCAGGGTCCAAGATGCAGGGGAGGCAGAATGCTTTTAGAGCTCAACCCAAACATTTCTACCAACCTAGAGCCCAGTCCCACTTCTTTGCACAATCAACCTATCCAAATAGGTCAGGATGGACTAGGACTCAAGGAAGGTTTACAGGTTATGGACATCAGGCTACACAGTCCTATAAACCTTACACTAGGAATTGGGTTAATGGGTATGGCTCTTGGACACCTAGGAACCAATATTTCCACAGCCAGCCCAATGATTACTATGGCCATAATTTCGTGAATACATCCTGGCCAAGGCACTGGCACAGAAATAATCAATCTGTAAATAATCATGCTAGTGTCAACAAGAAAAAGCAAAACAAAAAGAAATCTAGAAAATCCACTGAACAGAACTGTTTCAAACAAATGTGGATTCCTAAAAGTCTGCTTTCTTGTTTTAATTGCTTTTCATCTTCTCTGGAGCCCAATCAGTCTTGGGTTCCAAACTTCTCTACCTGATTGTGTGTGCAGGTATGCCTGGCAGCCAAGAACAATTTGTGGTACTTGGATAGTGGCTGCTCCAGGCATATGACAGGGGATAAGGCCAAGTTCTGCATGCTGACAGAGAAACAAGGAGGCCTTGTCACCTTTGGTAGCAACACAAAGGGTAAGATTGTTAGAACAGGTAAGGTAGATAAGTGTACTACTTGTTGCATTGAGGATGTCATGCTGGTTGAAGGATTAGCTTATAACTTACTTAGCATCAGCCAGCTATGTGATAAAGGATGCAAAGTGCTTTTTGACTCTCAATGTTGCAAAGTTTTTAAACCTGATTCCGAAATTGTTAAATTTTCTGGTAAGAGGATAAATAACACTTACATGATAGATTTAGATGATATTCAACATTCTAACCTATGCCTTACTGCTAGTAGAGAAGACTTAGCATTTTTATGGCATCGTAGGTTAGGTCATGCTAGTTACACTATTTTACATAAACTGAATAAGCATAGCATGGTTAGAGGACTTCCTGAAGTTTCCTTTAAGAAAGAAAATAAAATCTGTGATGCATGCACTCAGTCCAAGTTAACTAGAAAGTCATTTAAATCTAGGACATAAAATCTATCTTCTAAACCTTATGAGCTGATACACATGGACCTTTTTGGGCCAACCAGGTCTGTCAGCTTATCAGGGAGGAGGTATGGATTTGTCATGGTAGATGACTTTTCTATGTACACTTGGGTATACTTCTTATCACATAAAAGTGATGCATTCACAGAATTTCAGGAGTTCTGTCTTAAGAAAAATCAGAAAATTGAAAATATTCTATCTGATCATGGAGGTGAGTTTGAAAACTCACAGTTTGATGAATTCTGCAGGTCAAATGGAATTAACCATAGGTTCTCCTCACCAAGGACACCTGAGCAGAATGGAGTTGTGGAGAGAAGGAACAGAACCCTAGTGGAGATGGGTCGTACACTCTTGGTTGAAGGGGGTCTACCAAGGAAGTTCTGGGCTGAAGCAGTAAATACAACCTGTTATGTAATTAACAGAGCCATGGTAAGACCTTCTACCCAGAAAACACCCTATGAGATCATAAAGGGTAAGAAACCTTCTATTGCTCATTCAAGGTTTTTGGGTGTAAATGCTTTATACATATAAATGATAAAAGAGACCTTGATAAATTTGAACCTAATGGTGAACCAGGAATTTTTCTTGGTTATTCTGAAAACACCCGAGCATATAGAGTGTATAATCTGAATTCCAAAACTGTTGAAGAATCTCCATATATTGTTTTTGATGAATCTCTGGCAAAGTCTAATATTGGTCAATGCTGGAATGAAGACAATGGTGATATTCTGAAAGAAGGGAATCCTGCAGACAAATCCGAAGATGAGGAAGGAAATGAAGGGCTTAATGAAGAAGAGCCTACAGTTCAGAGGGAGGTAAGTCAAAATCATGACAATCCAATTGTTAACATTAGATATCTTAAAGATCATCCTGTAGATAATGTGATTGGAAATCTGCATGACGCCCCTAGGACCATAGGCCACTTAAGGATTCAAAATGAATTGAATGCATATGCATTTGTTTCAAATGTAGAACCCAAGTCCATTGACTGTGCTCTTAAGGATGTGCATTGGATTAATGCCATGCATGAAGAGCTCAATCAATTTGACAGGAATAAGGTGTGGCACTTGGTTCCACCTCCTGATCATGAAACAGTCATAGGGACTAAATGGGTATTCAGAAATAAAACTGATGAATCAGGGAATGTCATTAAAAATAAGGCCAGACTTGTAGCTCAGGGCTATAACCAGGAATTTGGAATTGACTTTGAAGAGTCTTTTGCCCCTGTAGCCAGGTTAGAAGCTATCAGAATCTTATTGGCTTATGCATGTTCCCTAAGAATAAATCTTCAGCAGATGGATGTAAAATCTACTTTTCTGAATGGGGAAATCAATGAGGATGTCTATGTGAGGCAGCCTCCTGGCTTTGAATGTTTAGAGTTCCCCAATCATGTGTATAAACTTTAGAAAGCACTCTATGGTCTTAAGCAAGCTCCTAGAGCTTGGTATGATAGGTTGATCTACACTGATAAGAACTTCACAAGAGGTGTAGTTGATCAAACCCTGTTTACTAAGGTAAGTCATTCAGATATTCTTATCATTCAAATTTATGTGGATGACATTATCTTTGGGTCAACTAATCCCAAATTGTGTGAGGAATTCTCTCAGATAATGACTAATGAGTTTGAAATGAGCTCAATGGGTGAGCTCAAATTATTTCTTGGACTGCAGGTGACACAGTCAAAAGATGGAACTTTCATCTCTCAATCCAAGTACATAAGGGATTTATTGAAGAAGTACAAGATGGATAACCTCAAAGAAATAGCTGCTCCAATGGGTACCTCAACCAGTTTAGATGAAGATCCTCAAGGTAAACCAGTGGACCAAAGGCTATATAGAGGTATGATCGGATCCCTTCTATATCTTACAGCATCTAGGCCTGATATTCAATTTGCAGTGTGTTTATACTCTAGATTTCAGGCTAGTCCTAAAGAATCACATCTTAAATCTGTGAAAAGTATTTTTAGGTATTTACTAGGCACCCAAGAGCTAGGTCTTTGGTATCCTGCCAAGTGTGAGTTAGAACTTCTAGCCTACACTGATGTAGATTATACTGGGTGTCGAGTAGAGAGAAAAAGCACTAGTGGCTATTGTCAATTCCTTGGTGGCTGTGTAGTATCTTGGACATCTAAGAAGCAACACACTGTAGCCTTATCTACAGCTGAGGCTGAATACGTTGCAGCTGGTAATTGTGCTGCCTAAGTACTTTGGATCAAGCACCAACTGGCTGATTATCAAATAAAACTAGAATGTATTCTAATTTTATGTGATAATACTAGTGCTATATGTTTAGCTAAAAATCATGTTCATCATTCTAGGACTAAGCATATAGAGATAAAACACCATTTTCTTAGAGATGTTGTAAATAAAAAGGAAATTGAAATGAACTTCATTGAAACTGACAAATAAATTGCTGATATTTTTACTAAGCCTCTTGGGAATGAAAGGTTTAAATTTCTTAGAAGAGAACTTGGCTTGTGTAAATTTTAGCATATTGAATAAACTCTCTGATGGCTTGAATAAACCTTGTGAATGTTGAATGTTGCAACAGACTCATGATCATGCATGACATTCATATTTTTTTATTTTTGGCATCACACTCATGATCATCATTGCATATCATTTAGTCATGACTGTGTCTAAGCTCTCTCTCATCTAAAACCACTTGCATATAGACAGGGGGAGTATTGTTAGAAATTCAGAGTGGTCATCAACTTTATTAAAATCCAAATTCTTTGACCCTGAATGAGTTGAGTCTGACAATATGACAATCTGTTAGTCAGTTCTGATTCCTAAGCAATAGAAAACATACTTCTTCATTTATAAGAACTTTAATTTCTTGAAGACTGACTTAATGGTTTAAATTTTATAAACTTTAAAGTTTAAAGATTGCAATCAGTAAATAAGAAAGCTGAAAATTGATAAAACTCTCAACCCTTATCTTATTTCATGTCAGACAAAGCCAATTATATCTGAAATCTAAAAACTCATCTGAAATCCTGTTAGAGAAAGCTAAGTATGTGTATTGTCTTTAAACAAGTCATTCTGAAACAAATAAAGGACAGCTAATAAAGATATTGAAAAATATTAAAAATTAATTAAAAAATAACATTGGCAGAGCAATGACTGGTAAAATACTGAGAAACTAAGTGATCCATCAAAGAAATGGACAATACTTAAGTCATGAGGTGTATCAGTTATCTCTGTATAAAATGATCAAAATAGTAGGGCGGTTTCACTCAGTACCTGGGGGTAACTGGCGTCTGATAAACGTATACCCTCACACAAAAAGATGTAAATCAATTTTATTGAGTTTGATCATAGGCAGAATGGTCCATCATGTTGAGTATCTAGGGGTATTGGCGTCTGATAAACGTATACCCTTACGCAAAAAGATAAATGGTACCTGAATGCCCTTAATGAAATAATATTGAAAATGCTGTTCCTTCAAAAGAAATTTCAGGGATGTCAATTTGTTTAATTTCAATACATGACCTGGTATCTCTTAACCATTTTTTTACTAAGTCTATGAATGTAAGATATTTTGAAACTGAATCTCTCATGCAAATGTGATTCTGGTTTATTGTTTTATCATGAACAGAAAATTTATCCATTGATTGTAATGCATGAACTCAAAATTTATAACCTTTAAACTAGAATTCTATCTCAAAGTAGTTTTTAAATTCATATGACTGAAGACTCTGTGCTTTAGAATGTTTATTCCTGAACTACTTGTTCAGAATGCCAGTCAGATGATCTCTCTTGTTCCTTCCCTTGTAATCACTTTCCCTCCTCTTTGTTGATGGCAAAGGGGGAGAATATTGTCTGTTGATGAATTCATGTTATGGCAAAGGGGGAGTGTATAGTGTATATGCATCATGTTATGGCAAAGGGGGAGATCTTGTTAGCAGGGAGTTAGCTTTCATTTCTTAGCATGCATTCATAGCATCTGCATGACAAATCTGACTAACAAATCATGTCTTTCATCAAAAATACATCTGTATGACAGGATGTTGCTATTCTATATGACAGGGTGTTGCCATCATCAAAAGGGGGAGATTGTTGTGACTCCTCTGCTGATGATGTTGACAATAAGCTTTACTTCATTGGCAACAGCTTGTTTTGATTGATTGGCAACTGTTTATGTTTTGATGAAATTGTCTTTATCAGATTGACTGTGTGTTCCATGCATTCAGAGTATGTACATTGCATTGTTGTGTTTGTGCATCATTTAGAACATAAGTCTATACATTACAGCAGGCATAGGAAGTTTTGAAGTCTATACACTTGTCTTCATGCATTTCCAAGTCTATACATTGCTGCATTGCTTGCATTTGCAAAGTCTATACATTGGCTGTTGTCCAGCAGCGTCAACATAAGTCCATACACTGCATTGTGGCATGCACACTAGCAAGTCTGTACATTAGGTATCTTTACCTACGTTGCAACTCGCAAGTCTATACATTGGTATATTTTACCTACGTTGCAACTAGCAAGTCTGTACACTGCCATCTTGCAGCACAGCATAAGTCTATACACTGGTCCGTCTCACTGAGCGTCTCAAGTGGACACTAAGTCTATACACTGGACCGTCTCACTTAACGTCTTTGTGTAAGTCACTCGCCACCAAGTCTATACATCGTGCACTCTCAAGTGGACTTGAAGTCTATACATTGGATCGTCTTACTTAGCGTCTTATGCAAAGTATGTACATCGGTGAAGTCTGTACATCGGGCGCCTCATTCGTAAAGTCTGTACATTGAGCGTCTCATGTTGCGTCTCATTCGTCAAGTCCATACATCGTGAAAGTCTATACATTCCTCATTGCCTTGCCTCATGCATCAAGTCTGCGCAACACCTTGTTAGCAAGTCTATACATCGCCATAGCTCGTATGCAGAGTGTAGATAGTCTTAAACAAATCTGTATAGCCTATACAGTGTTCAGAACACAAGTCCATACATTCAAATGGTCTGTCTGCACGCTCAACTATGTACATCGCCCAGTGTCCATGCATTCATCTTCAATGTACACACTTTGCTTGATGCATTCTACATTATACATTAGCAAGCCTGTATAACGTCTGCATAGTGAACATGAAGACTGTACAATGGTCGACGACATGTTAGTGCGTTCAGTTCTGTTGTGCATACTTCATCTTGTGCACACTGCATTACACTTCAGCAAGTCTATACATTCTTGGCAGCTCAGCGTCTCATGCAGTGTCTAATGCAAAGTCCATACATTGCAACGGCTTGTGCGCTTCATACTGCAAAGTATACACATTGCGGTTGAAATTCAAAGTCTATACATTGCGGTCGCACTGCAAAGTATATACATTGTAGTCGCACTGCAAAGTATATAGATTGCGGTCGCACTGCAAAGTCTATACATTGCTGCTGCACTGCAAAGTATATACATTGCGGTCAAAATGCAAAGTCTATACACTGCATTGCACACTATAATGTATGTACATTCATCCTTAAACTGATATTCCTTTCGACTGTCTGACAGGGACTCTTTGCAGAGATTGATGACATGGCTCGTGATCCAAGGTTGGACGAGGTGCCCAGATTATGACACGTGGAAGCAGCCCAGCCAGGATGCCGCCATGTGGTTGAAATTCCTCAGTTCTGGTGAATTCTCTGGGCGGGAAATGTGGCAGCCACATGCCCTATCCTTCCTGCTGCTGGTATGTATATGAAGCCTCTTCCACCATAAGAAGGCTGATCGAGACTGAAAAGGCTAGAAGGCAGAGAAGCTTGAAGTAGCAGAGTGCCACTGAGAGCAGAGAAGAAAAGCCACGATCCACAGAGAAGAAGAAAAAGAGAGAAGAAGATTCAGAGAGAAGAAGAGAAAGAGAGAAGAGAAGATTGAGAGAGTTGAGTTGAGAGAGTATTTTTGAAGTCTTGTAAATCAGTCTCTTGGTTCAGATACCAGAGCTGATACTGCTCATTCTGAGCTACATTTCATTTGGGTTTTCTCATTTTCGTTTGCTTCTGTTTTTGCTTTCTGAAATTGTTTCTTCAAGCTGTGAGCCAGCAATTGCAGTGGAGGTTTCCACTGGACAAGTGAAGCTGTAATCCTCAGCGGGCGAGACTTGGTCTCGGACGGCTAAGCTGTATTGCCCAGCGGTTGCAGAGGATATGTTCCTCTGGTCGGCAAGCTGTTAAGCCCAGCGAAGCTGTGTATCAGCGGTCTGTTGGTAAGCTGTGAAGCCCAGCTGTTCAAGCTGTGAGTCAGCAGGATCCACATTCCAGTTGGAGTGTGGGGTGAACGTAGATCTCTGGATTGAGATCGAACCACCTTAAAGATCGGTGTCTACTGTGTGATTGCCTGTGGTTTGTGTGATTTCATAGTATTCCTTCTGTTGTTCAACAGTTGCTTGTTTTAATTCCGCATTAGAGTTCAACTGTGCTTTAAAATTAGACATTAGATCTATTCACCCCCCTCTAGATCCACTCTCAGTGGTAATAGACTGCGTCCATCTAACATAACACAGTCTTGCCGTGGCTTTCCGGGAAGATATCTTTCCTTTTGTAGGCGCAGGTCTTCCACGAATGGCAGGTATTCTTGGACCAGCACCTGCCAGCCATCTTGCTACCCAACCCCTATGGGTGCCAGCTGCCCCATCTGCACACCAACCAGCCAACTACAATGCTCCGATGCCGCCTCTATGCATGCCGCTTCATCCTGCAGCTGCTCCAACGTCTCCACGTACCCCCTCTCTTGGTTCTCCACGGGCTTCATAGGAACTGCCCACCTCCCCTCCTTGTGATGAGGGGCCGCCACAAGCCTACGGCCCGTCCCCCTCCTCATCCACGGGCCCTCCCCGTCGCATGCGCTCCTTGCGCGAATTATATGCCCCTAACCCCCAAGTGCCCCTTGCCCCTATCTCCCCTGCTGGATCCTCCAGTCCTCCGCCAGAGACCTTCCTTGCAGCAGTACCCATGGAGCCCACGTGCTTCTCACAA
Source organism: Amorphophallus konjac (assembly GCA_022559845.1). NCBI lineage: Eukaryota > Viridiplantae > Streptophyta > Magnoliopsida > Alismatales > Araceae > Amorphophallus > Amorphophallus konjac. The sequence continues at coordinate 235,876 of JAHNEJ010003246.1, forward strand.
GCGGCAAAGGACCCAGTCTAGCGTGCGGCGATGACTGAGGAATTCGACGCTCTCCTCAGCAACGGCACATGGGATCTTGTCCCACGTGATGCTCGAATGAATGTTCTAGGATGCAAGTGGGTCGTCAAAGTAAAACACCGTGCAGATGGAACCATCGAAAAGCACGGCTTGTCGCCAAAGGATATCGACAACAGCCAGGGGTGGACTACTTTGACACATTCAGCCCTGTTGTCAAAATCACCACAGTCAGGCTTCTTTTGGTTATTACTGTTAGCCCTGGTTGGCCTCTTCGTCAACTCGATGTCTCCAACGCCTTCTTGCACGGTGACCTAGAGGAGACCGTGTTTCTGGAGCAACCCCCTGGCTTTGCTCACCCTCAACTGCCGCACCATGTCTGCCAACTTCGACGCTCTCTCTATGGTCTAGCCAGGCCCCACGTGCATGGTTCAAACGCCTCAGAACTTGGCTCATTACACAACAGTTTACTGGGTCCAAGACAGACACGTCTCTCTTCTTTCGTTGTCACGGGCCATCCCGGATCTACGTCCTGGTGTATGTGGATGATATACTTATAACCGGCAATGATCCCGGGGACGTCGGTGCTCTCATCTCCTCCCTCGCGCAGGCCTTTGCTGTGCGCGACCTTGGACCTGCACACTTCTTCTTGGGCATCGAGATGCTACCACAGTCTTCTGGATACCTACTCACACAAACCAAATACATCTTTGCCATTCTTCAGCGAACTCGGATGGCTCATGCGCGGAGAATTTCCACACCCATGACCAACACATCGGCAGGCACTGACCAACCAGTCACTTCCTTTGATGACGTCCCTCTATACTGCAGCGTTGTTGGTGCTCTTCAATATCCCACTCTCACCCGGCCGGATATCACATTTGTGGTAAACCGAGCGTGTCAACGCATGCGTCAACCCACCTCTGCCGACTGGGCTCATGTTAAACGCATTCTGCGGTACCTGCAAGGCACCTCTTCCTATGGCTTATTTCTACATAAGAATTCATCTTGCCATCTCCATGCCTTTAGCGATGCCGACTGGGCGGGCTCTCCTCACGATCGGCGTTCCACAAGTGGCTATGCCATCTTCCTTGGGCAGAATCTGATCTCATGGAGATCTAAGAAACAGTTAATAGTCTCTCGCTCTAGTACAGAGGCAGAATACAAAGCCGTGGCTAATGCCACTGCCGAGTTGCTCTGGCTGCTATCCCTCCTAAGAGATCTTGGGTTCCACACGCTGCCTCCTGTCATCTGGTGTGACAACATTGGGGCCACATACTTGGTGGCCAACCCCGTCTTCCATGCCCGCACCAAACACGTGGAGATCGATTTCCATTTTGTTCGAGAACGCGTCACCGCTAAGGACTTGGTTGTGGCTTATGTTTCCACAAAGGACCAACGAGCCGATATCTTCACTAAACCGTTGGCCCGGCAGCGATTCACCGAGCTACGTTCCAAGCTTAATGTGTTCCCATCCCCATTGACCTTGCGGGGGCGTGATAACGGCACCAATCCTTCCGGAGTTGTCCGCCAAAGAGAGTCCTCCAAGGATTCCATTGTAATGGAGACATGCACAACCTCCCCTTCCACGGATGAGAAAGGCGCTGCAGATTCCCAGCATGTCTTACTGTCAAAGATCTCCAATCCTGTGAGATCTTCTATGTTTAGCAATGTTAAATAGGGCAAAGGCTAAACAGGGCAAAGATTAATCTTAGCAGCCCTGCCAATTCTGTACAGCCCTGTTACTTTCCACTTGTAAACAACATACATCTATATAAACAGTACACGAGAAGGGCCTCAGAATATAATATAGAAAAGAGAGCCCTTTCTTCCTTTCTCTCTCTACCTTCTCTCTAACACTTTTACACTTCATTCACCAACCTCACATGGCCTCTCCCTGACCATCGCACACATAGTGCACTTCGCCAGTGTCACAATCCCTCCCTTTCTTTCACCATCGCAACCGCCGCACGCCATGCGCTCCCCACCCGATTCCCTCTCTCTCTAACACACGTTGCATGACCCCCCACCACAGTTTGCTCCTCCCACCCTCATCACCCCCATCTTTGCCAAGCCTTCCTCTCTACACCCACCTCCACAGCCGACGTGGCCGGTCCCTCTCACTCCGCCTCGTGACCACCCCTGCCCATGGAACCCTGAGGCCACCCCATTGAGCTCTCCCTTCTTCTGCTAACCACCTGCTAGCCTTCCCTCTCCTTGCTGCGACACCGCCGGCCTCCCCTCTCCCTGTCGCGACACCGCCATGCCCCACTACCGCCGCCGGCCACCACCACCTGCAACCTCCACCTCTCTCTCTCTTCACTGCGGCCACCCCTCTCCCACACTCCTCTCCCAACCACACCACCACCAACCCCATCACCGCTACACCCTGTACACCTCTCAACCGACCGCCGGCCACCTCCTCTGCTAACACCGCCAAGCTCCCCAGCTCCGTTGGCCTTCCCTCACCTATCCGCCACCGCCCGCCTTCTCTTTCGGTCACAACCGTCACCCCAACTCGCCGCCTCCTTCCTCTCTCTAGTTCACATCCACTAACCTCCCACACCGCGTCTCTCTGCCTCTCTCTAACTCTCTTTCTCTCTCTTCACGCTCTCTCTATTTCTTCTCTCTACCCCTCTTCAACACACACGTAACTTTTACTTTTGTTTTATTCTTCTCATCTCCTTTTATATTATGTAAATCAAACCTCTTTGTCTCCATTTTTCTCCAATATATATATATATATATATCTTTTTTTCTCTCCCTTTATATATATATATATATATATATATATATATATATATATAATCTTTCTCCCATCTTCTTCTCTCTCTCCCTACGTATCTTTCTCTCTCTCTCTCACCCTCTCTCTCCTCTCTCTCTCAACCTCTCTCCCGTCTCTCTCTCTCTCTCGCCCTCCCTCTCTCTCCTTCTCTCTCCTCTCTCTCTCTCTCTCTCTCTCTCTCTCTCGATATCTCTTGCTCTCTTTCTTTCTCCCTCTCTCTCTTTCTCTCTATCTCTCTACCCATTACACACACTTGTTTTTATTTTTAAGCTTATATATATATATCACCTCCTCTGAACATCTTTCTAAAAAAAGATAACAAAAAAAGAAGCTCTCTCTCTCTCCCTCTCTTCTCTCTATCTCTCTACCAATTACACACACTTGTTTTATTTTTTCTTCATTTTTATTATTATTTATTTTTAAGCCTTTTTTATATATCACCTTCTCTAAACATCTTTCTAAAAAAAGATAACAAAAAAGAGCCCCCCCTCTCTCTCTCTTTCAAGGCGGCATCGACACCCGGAAGGTCCTGCTGAGTCTCTGGGCGTCGGAGTACACGAGAAGCTGTCACGTCTCGCCGTGCGCTCGCACCATCCCCATCCAGGAGAAGCTCACCCAAAGCCCGTCGCCGGCCTCCCAGTAAGCCTTATCGTCCCCTTTGTCCTGCTTTGTTTTTAGTCTGTTAGTTATTGTATGCATCATTCATCATCCCTATTGCGCTTCTCTCCCCGAGAGAACCTTGTTCGTCCATTCATCATATCATTTTTCTACCCTTTATGCCCAAGAGGGGTTTCAAACAACACCAATTAGGTGCGTGTTTGAGCATGATTGCATCATTTTCATTTCCAGGGGCTGATACTACACTATTTCCACTCTAATCCATTTGCCATTTGTTTCGTCTTCTTTTGTTTTGCAAGGGTAACCATCACAGGAAAGCCCTCTTCGTCGGCCGGCCGAAGGAAGAGGAAGAAGAAACCCATGTAATCCCTCAGCTCGGAGATGAGACACGATCATTCCCTTCCATTTCGAGGTACACAACCTCTGGCGATCACACACCCCCCCCCTACGTTCATTTTTTTAGTTCTTTGTTCTTATCCTCACCCGCGCGGAGGATCATTCCCCGCGGCGATTCTCCTCCCCATTTAATTTTTGTTCAAACCCCGTGAATGGAACAAGTTCCTCGCGGAGGTTTCATTTCATAATCTTTATTCTATCATTGTTTAAACCCCATGAATGGAACAAGTTCCTCGCGGAGGTTTCATTCCGTAATCTTCATTCTGTCATTGTTCAAACCCCGTGAATGGAACAAGTTCCTTGCGGAGGTTTCATTTCATAATCTTTATTCTATCATTGTTCAAACCCCGCGAATGGAACAAGTTCCTCGCGGAGGTTTCATTTCGTAATCTTTATTCTGTCATTGTTCAAACCCCGTGAATGGAACACATTCCCTTTATTCTGTCATTGTTCAAACCCCGCGAATGGAACAAGTTCCTCGCGGAGGTTTCATTCCGTAATCTTTATTCTGTCATTGTTCAAATCCCGTGAATGGAACAAGTTCCTCGCGCGGAGGTTTCATTCCGTAATCTTTATTCTGTCATTGTTCAAACCCCTTGAATGGAACAAGTTCCTCGAGGAGGTTTCATTTCGTAATCTTTATTCTGTCATTGTTCAAACCCCGTGAATGGAACAAGTTCCTTGCGGAGGTTTCATTTCATAATCTTTATTCTGTCATTGTTCAAATCCCGTGAATGGAATAAGTTCCTCGCGGAGATTTTATTCTGTAATTTTCACTCTATCCTTTCATTCCAATTATTTTTATTCTTGCTCAAATCCCGTGCAGAACAAGCTCTTGCGGTGGTTTCAATCTATCGTACATTTCTATTCCGTGTTTTCCCCGTCTCTTGCGTCTTTTCCCATCTCTGAACCTGGTAGAGACAATCCTCTCCGTGTGCCTTTTCTTCATCTCACCGCGCAACGTGCTCACGACCGCTCTCCAACCCCGCGTGACGTCCGTCCACACCTCTTGGCGATCACGGTGGGACATCTTTGCTTTCCTTTTGGTTACCCGTTTGATTTGGCACCCGCGTGTGCCCCTCCGTTTGGCACCCACATGTGCCCCTCTATTGGCACCCACGTGCGCTACAATTGTGCTCCTCGCAGCACCTTTTACGATTTTAATTTCATCCCTCGTGCACCACATGCACTCCCCCACAGTCCCCTGTGATTTCCTGAGAGATTTATGGTGTTTCGGAAAGGAGAATCGGTTCTGAGCATTTCCTCATTTCTGTTGTTTGTCGTGTTCTATTGTCTAAAATCTGTTCAGTCTTATTTGTTCCTGCATCGTTCTCGTTCTTTCTCTCTGTGTGTTTTTAAATACAACACTACATTGCATTGGCATCTTCCCCCCCTTTTTTTTACTTTTATAAGGATTACCCTCTCTCGGTGAAGGAAGGGCTCTTTGTTTGGGAATTCCTCTCGACGGACTAGGATCTTCTTCATCGGGACCTCCGTAAGTCTCCGACAGCGAAGGATTCCCTCTTCGTTCACTGGGCCGGTTGTACCACTAAAGTTCTGAGGAGTTTAGTTACCCATTCGTGGTGAGGTGAGCGACCTTAGCTGGCACGGCGGTGGCCAAAATTCTAATTAGGGTCCTACCTTTTCTGTGAACTTCTAGTTTGTGAAAAAAAATAAAAAAAGGAGACAAAAGAAAAACAAAAAAGGGACGTAAAGCATCAACTTGTGTGTTAATCTCTGCCATTTGATTGTTGGTATATGTTATTACGTTCTGGTAAGGTACTAAAGATGGCCGAATATAGCTATGATGATTTTGAGGCCGGGGCCTTTGACTATGAGCCCCAGATGTATGGCCAAGGCCATGATGCGTATAGAGAGCATAACCCGGACCCAGGCCACCAAGGTGAGCCACACGTCCGTGCTATGGACGCCGGTCCATCCAATCAGCCCTTCCATGAGGTGCAGACCACAATCGGGGACGCATCCCCTACCCAGGACATCTCTTCCCTGTTAGGTGTCCTTGCCAACACTCAGCTCAGCCCTGAGCAGCTCCAGGCCTTCCAGGCCATTCTGAAAGGGAAATCTGTTTCCCCCTCTCACCCAGAGCAGAATCTAACTACTACACCCATCCATGAGCCTACACAGGCTATTCCCTCCTCTTCACCTTCCGGGCAAGCGAATCAACAACCCCCTCCTTCCAATTCCCCTCACAACCCCTGGTGCCAGCCGCCTTTCAAACACCACTCCAATTCAGTCTATCTACTGGTAGACCCCAATACCTTTCCCGTACGAGTTTCCCTTCCCAGGCCTCCGGAAGGCCTGCCCCTTCTTCGTGGCAAGTGCCACCCTCCCCGGTTAACCCGCTCACACAGTCCCTCTTGAACAAAGTGAATAAGATGGATGAGAAATTCCTAGATCTAAAGAAAAGAGTGGATGCAAAATCCATCCCTGAAGTTTCTCTGCCGATCCTTCCAGTGTTTCATCTTCCCCCTTCTGAGATGCCCACGTACCGTAGGTACAATGGCATTGGCAACCCCTTCACCCATTTGAAGGACTTTATGTATGAGTCCTCGTTCTGGCAGAATGACAAAAGATCTCTGGCATACCTCTTCAGGAGATCATTAGACGGCACTGGAGTGGTTCTACGCCCTAGAGCCAAGTGAGGCCGAGAACTTCGATGTAGTTCAAAGAAAATTCCTTCAGAAGTACCGGGACTGGGTCGGCCCATCCCTTTCTATTACTGATTTGGTGGCTGAAAAGATGAGGACGAACGAAGATTTCGTCCAATATGTCAATAGATGGAGGGCTCTGGCAGAAAGGATAAAGGACACTATCTCAGAGTTGGAGCAGGTCAAAATGATTGTGTCTAATGCCACTCCCCAGTTTAGGCATATCCTGGCCATGAATAAGCTCACCACGATGGAAGAGCTATATGAGAGGGCTTGATATATTCAAAAACAATTGAAAGATTCCCCTCTCATGCATATGTTTGAGCCCCCAAAGCCAGGGTGTTTAGGAAGCCAAATACTGGTATCCCAGGGGGAGTGATAGAAGGAGTTGTCACAAATGAACAAGTGAGTGTGGTTGGTGGACCCAATCAGTTGACCAACCCCAGGCCTCCACCTGCCCCACCACTCATTTTCCGACCGAACCAACAAGGTCAGCAACCCTATCGTCCTCCCTTACAAAATAACTTCCCTCAAAACAATATGCCCCAACCCTTTCGCCCCCAACAACAACAGCAACCACAACCTCAGTATCGTCAGGTTCCACCCCCGGGAAACTACGGCCCTCCACAACAACAGAGAAGGCCGATTGGCCCGAAGAGAGCCCACTACCCACCATTGCCGGAATCACTATCGGACATCTTTAATGCTCTCATGGCTGTTAATTCACTCGTCCTGCCTAAAGAAAGACCCATATGGCCAATGAATGTTGACACGTCCAGATATTGTGTTTACCATAGGCAGCCGGGCCATACAGTGGAAAACTGCTTTGATTTCAAAGACTACATACATTTATGATATGAATGATGAACACTTAATTGATTGGAACGAAATGGGGCGAGTTGTCACCACTTTGAAGGCCAGGAGACTTCCTCCCAGGCTGCAATTACAATAACAACAACAATAACAACAACAACAACAACAACAACCCTAACAACAACAAGAACCTCAGCAGGCCCCACAGCAACAACCGAACATGGGGATCATTCAGAACCCACTTCCGGAGCACCAACAACCCAACCATCAAGTCAACCCCATCTCTTCCTTCTCGAAAGTTGGAAGAGGGCAGGGTTGGCGCGCGGAAGGCACCTCCGTTCTTGCCACCCACCACGTTCCTCGCCAGCCCCCTCGCCTCATCCGGTCAGCACCTCCTCCTCCCCGAGTCATGTCACAACCCTCAAGTGGACCCCATTCTGTCCCACAGCCATCGCGCCCTCTTATCCGCTCCCCCATCGCCAGTTTCCTCCCAGTCCAACCATCCACCATGCCTCTACCTACGCCTTCAAAACCCCTCATCTTACCTCGCCCATCTGAGGCACCATCCACCTCCACCACACCTCCACCTACGCCTTCAAAACCCCTCATCTTACCGTGCCCATTCCAGGCACCATCCACCTCCACTACACCTTCGCCCCTACCCTCGAAATCGCTCATTATCCACCGTCCATCCGAGGCCCCATCCACCTCCTCCACACCTTCGCCCCCACCCTCGAAATCGCTCATTATCCACTGCCCATCCGAGGCCCCATCTACCTCCACATCTTCACCTCCACCTTTCAAACCCCTTATCATTTGCCCTCCATCCCAAGTGCCGTCCACTCCACCTCCATCACTCCCAAACAAACCCCTCATCAGGATCCCTACACCCGTCATCACCCCTACTCCACTAACCGTCTCTCCACCGCTTAAACCCTTGTTCAAACCCATACCTAACCCCGTCGAGGTATAGCCAAAACCACAAGCGATGGTGCTGTGGTTGATCAGCCTCTGGTACGTTGCTCCGGCATTCTTCAGCACGAACAGCATTCAGGTGTAGCAGTATACGCCAAAGTCGGTGATAAAGGCTATCTTCTCGATGTCTTCAGGATCCATTCGGATCTGATGGTAGCTGGAGTAGGCATCCAGAAAACTGAGCAATTCATTTTCGGAGGTCGAGTCGACTAGCTGGTCGATGCTCGGTAGTGGGTAACAGTCTTTCGGAGTGGCTTTATTGAGAATGGTGAAGTCCACGCACATTCGCCATTTGCCCGAAGCTTTTGGTACTAAGACAACATTAGCGAGCCACGTCGAGTAAAGGACCGGGCGAAATAGGCCGGTTTTCTTCCCTTCAATAATCTCCTCTTTGATGATCATCTGTTTCTCTAGGGCATGCTTCCTTCTACGTTGCTGGACGGGTTTCACTGACGGGTCAAGGTTGAGCTTGTGCACCACCATCTCCCCAGGGATCCCGGGACGCTGCTCATCAGACCATGCGAAGACTTGGATATATTCTGAAAGAAAATCTTTATATTGTTCTCGTACATCAGGTGGTAAATCAGCTCCGATCTTAACTCCTAGGGCCGGGACATCTTTGAGGAAGACCGTCAGCAATTCGCCACCGGGCTCGGATGTTGTTGGTTCATCCTCGGTTCTCCCGACCCCTTTCTTTTTTCCCTTTGGCCTTATGGCTTCGACCGAGATTATGTTGCACCTTCTAGCTATTACCTGGTTACCTCGGACTTCCCCGATGCCGTATTTGGTGGGAAACTTCATTTTTTGGTGATAGGTAGAGGGCACTGCCTTTGTTTGGCTGAGGATACCTCGGCCGAAGATGACATTATAGGCCGACATCCCCTTAATCACTATGAAGTCAACCATAATCGCGACGGTCTTGGGAGGGGTACCAGTGGTGACCGGCAGGCTTAGGGCTCCCTCGGGATAGGTTACCTGGCCATTGAACCCGTAGAGGGGGGTTCGAATTGGGCAGAGCTTGGATGGGTTTTCACTCATCTTAAGGAAACATTCGTACGAGAGTACATCAGGGGCGCTACCATTGTCAACCAATATCCTATCTACGTTAGAATGGTTTATAGTAGCCGATACTATAAGAGCATCATCGTGCGGGGTAGATAACCCTTCCAGGTCTTGGTCAGAGAATACCAGGGCCTGCTGCTCGCTCGCCGGCGGGGCTTTGGGGTCTCGGAGGCCCTGCTCGCCCGTTCAGCGTGATGCTTCCTTCCTCGGCTATTGTCTCCTCCTGATGCCGTGCCACTAGAAATAACATTGATATGGATTCTGCGGGGTGGTTGTCAATTTCTTCTGGGACGCCACGATCCTCCTTCTGGTGCTCGGACATGTATTGAGATAAGTGCCCTTGGCGGATGAGACGCTCGATCTCGTCCTTGAGCTGGTGACAATCTCCAGTATGGTGCCCGTGGTCGTTGTGAAACTGACAATGCTTGCAGCAACTACGGTGCTTGGCCTTCATAGGCTCGGGTTAGCGGAGGAGGCCCGAGCCCTTGATATCTTCGTATATCTCATAGACAGGGGCAAATAGAAGGGTGTACCGTTCGTATTTTCGAGGGGCTCCCTGTGGTCTCCGTTTCGATTCCGCCTTTTCCCCTGGCCCGAGCCTTGCTCGGATGGTCGCTTCTTATCCCCTTCTTGTCTCGAGCCCGTTGTGCCGCGGCAAGTGCTGAGGACTTCCTCGCACTCCGCGTGACGCAAGGCTAGGGTCACCAGATCAGCGAGGGAGGTGGGGGGATGGAGGACTAGTTCTCGCCGGAGATTCTCATCGCGGGTGCGTCCGGTCAATGGGGTAATGGCTGAGACGATATCCAAGCGAGGGATACGCAGGGCTTTCGATTTAAATCGGTTGATATAAGCCTGAAGCTTTTCCCCCTGTGCCTGCTTTAGCGCCAACATCCCCGCTACTAACTTTGGAGGGCCGCTGTCGGAGAAGCTTTCCCTAAATTCTCGCCTGAACTGCCTAAAGTCATGAATGTTGTCGAGGACGAGTGCTCGGAACCAGGCTTCAGAGCCCTAGACCAAGGTGGTTACGAACGCTCGGCACTTGATAGCGTCAGAGGCCCCGTGTAGGGTCATCAAGGCATCGAAGCTGTCATAATGGGCAACCGGTTCTCCCTGGCCATCATATGACTTGAAGGTTGGCAGTAAGAGTCTAGGGGAGATCTCAGCCTTCAAGATTTGGTCGGAGAACAGGGATTGCTCCTCATCCTCCTTGGTAGAAGTCTTCTGTAAGGCGTGGAGGGCATGCTCTTGTTCTGTGAAACGTCGCTCGAAGTCTCACAGTCAGAGGGATAACTCCGGTTGCCGCTGGGTCGAGGGGCTATGAGGGCATCCTTGCTGGCTGCCTCATCGTCCCTTGGGGGATTCAATCTTCGGGAGCTGTTGGTGCATCCCGGGCCTTTCTCTCCTCGGGGTGGAGGAGGCTTCTTGCTTTGAAAGAGGGGCGTGCAAAGGTCCTCCCGACCTGTTGCGTATAAGCCGTCGTCCTCGGAGGGTGAAGCGACCTCCGGTCATTTGTTGGGAAGCTTCTCGGCGCAGGGGGGCTTTCCCGGGGAAGTCATGACTTCTCTTTTTGTGACTCCTCTGTGTTGATGATGTTGACAATAAGCTTTAATTCATTGGCAACAGCTTGTTTTGATTGATTGGCAACTGTTTATGTTTTGATGAAACTGTCTTTATCAGATTGTCTATGTGTTCCATGCAGTCAGAGTCTATACATCATCATGCACACACGCACAGGTCTATACATTGCATTGTTGTGTTTGTGCATCGTTTAGAACATAAGTGTCTATACATTACAGCATGCCTGAACCTTAATAGAAAGTCTATACACTCGTCTTCATGCATAGGCAAGTCTATACATTCATCTGCGAAGGCATAACTGGGAAGTCTATACATTCGTTTGTGAAGGCATATCTAGCAAGTCTATACATTGCATATGTTTGTCCTGTAGCATGAACGAAACAAAGTCTGTACATCCGATCGTCTCACTTAGCGTCTCATCAAGTATGTACATTGGCAAAGTCTGTACATCCGGTCGTCTCATCAAGTTGCAGCACTGCACGCACACTCAAAGTCCATACACTGCATTGTGGCATGCACACTAGCAAGTATGTACATTAGGTATCTTTACCTACGTTGCAACTCGCAAGTCTATACATTGGTATATTTTACCTACGTTGCAACTAGCAAGTCTGTACACTGGTGATTTTACCTACGTTGCACTTGCAAGTCCATACATCGTGCAGTCTGCACATTGTGGCACGCAAAGTCTGCACAACGCCTTGTTAGCAAGTCTATACATCGCCATAGCTCGCATGTAGAGTCTAGATAGTCTTAACCAAGTCTGTACACTGCCATCTTGCAGCACAGTATAAGTCTATACACTGGTCCGTCTCACTGAGCGTCTCAAGTGGACACTAAGTCTATACACTGGACCGTCTTACTTAGCGTCTTATGCAAAGTATGTACATCGGTGAAGTCTGTACATCGGGCACCTCATTCGAAAAGTCTGTACATTGAGCGTCTCATGTTGCGTCTCATTCGTCGAGTCTGTACATCGGGCGTCTCATTCGTCAAGTCTATACATCGGGTGCCTAATGCAAAGTACATTGCAACGGCTTGTGCGCTTCATACTGCAAAGTATATACATTGCAGTCGAAATGCAAAGTCTATACATTGTGGTCGCACTGCAAAGTCTATACATTGCGGTCGCACTGCAAAGTCTATACATTGCGGTCGAACTGCAAAGTCTATACATTGCTGATGCACTGCAAAGTATATACATTGCGGTCGAAATGCAAAGTCTATACACTGCATTACACACTACAATGTATGTACATTCAAACTTAAACTGATATTCCTTTCGACTGACTGACAGGGACTCTTTGCAAAGTATAATGAGTGGCTCGTGATCCAAGGAAGGATGAGGTGCCCAGATTATGACACGTGGAAGTAGCCCAGCCAGGATGCTACCATGTGGATGAAATTCCTCGGTTCTGGCAAAAGCTCTGGGCGGGAAATGTGGAAGCCACACACCCTATCCAATCTGCTGCTGGTATAAAAAGAAGTCTTCTTCCTCAGAAGAAGGCAGATCGAATAGAAGTAGCCAGAGCTAAGAGAAAAGAACAGAGAGTGAGCGCCTGCATGATCCACAGAGAAGAAGAAAAAGAGAGAAGAAGATTCAGAGAGAAGAAGAGAAAGAGAGAAGAGAAGATTGAGAGAGTTGAGTAGAGAGAGTCTTTTTGAAGCCTTGTAAATCAGTCTCTTGGTTCAGATACCAGAGCTGATACTGCTCAATTGAGCTACATTCGTTTTGGTTTTCCATTTCGTTTGCTTCTGTCTTTACTGTTTTCGAAACTCTTTTGTTATCAAGCTGTGATCTGGCAATTATAGTGGAGGTTTCCACTGGACAGGTGAAGCTGTAATCCTCAGCAGGCGAGACCAAGTCTCGGACGGCTAAGCTGTATCGCCCAGCGGTTGCAGAGGATTTGTTCCTCTGGTCGGCAAGCTGTAAAGCCCAGCGAAGCTGTGCATCAGCGGTCTGTTGGCAAGCTGTGAAGCCCAGCTATTCAAGCTATGAGTCAGCAGGATCCACATTCCAGTTGGAGTGTGGGGTGGACGTAGATCTCTAGATTGAGATTGAGCCACCTTAAAGATCGGTGTCTACTGTGTGATTGCCTATGGTTTGTGTGATTTCATAGTGTTCCTTCTGTCGTTCAACAGTTGCTTGTTTTAATTCCGCATTAGAGTTCAACTGTGTTTTAAAATTAGACATTAGATCTATTCACCCCCCTCTAGATCCACTCTCAGTGGTAATAGGCTGCGTCCATCTAACATAACAGTTGGTATCAGAGCCTAACTCTTCTACAGGGACTTACAGCCCAAAGAGGAAGGTACAGATGAATGCTCGAGGGATGATCGCTGAAGGACACTCAACCACCAAGCCCCCTTTCTTCGATGGATCTAACTATGCATACTGGAAGAACCGTATGCAAGTATTTTTGAGGGCCAAGAATTATGAGATCTGGAAGGTAGTCAGCAAGGGACCTTATGAGCTGTCCCCTAATGAGGAAGTCTGGACCAAGGAGGAGATCAGAAGGTCTACTCTAAACTGGAGCGCTATAAACGCTATTCAATGCTCTCTGCACCCCACGGAATTTTCTCGAGTATCAGCTTGCAGCTCAGCTAAGGAGATGTGGGATGCACTGGAAGTTATTCATGAAGGGACTTCTCAGGTTAGAGAGACGAAGGCTAATTTCCTTGTGTCAGAATATGAAGCCTTCAAGATGAAGCCAAATGAGACCATCAAGGAGATGTACTCTCGATTAACTATCATCACAAATGGTCTTAGTGGTCTCGGGAAGGCTCAGACAGAATACGATGTAGTGAGGAAGATATTGCGTTCCCTGACTCATGCTTGGCATACTAAAGCTACAGTAATGGAGGAGTCAAGGGATTTACGAAATACAAGGGCAGATGAGCTAATTGGCTCGCTGATGGCATATGAGATTAATCTGCCAAAGATAGAGGAAGCTGAAGAGAAGAAGAAGCCAATCCCTCTGAAAGCTGGTGCCAGCAAATCCAACAAGTCCAGCAGATCCAGCTCTAGTGGATCATCATCCGAGGAGATCCTGAATGAATAAGATATAACGCGTACTGAGATGGCAATGATGACCAGAGAGTTCAGGCGGTTCCTCAGGAAAGAAGGAGGACGATTCAGCCAAAAGAAGTATAGTGGCGGCCGAAGGGATAAAAGGTATAAACATAACCATGCAAAGAAAATTGAAACTAATACTTGTTATCAATGCAGGAAGACATGCCATCTGAAAGCTGACTGTCCAGAGAATCAAAAATACAAGGACAAGTCAAAGAAGAGGAACACGAAAGGGAAAGCTATGGTGAGTACCTGGAGTGATGAAGATGAAGGCTCCTTAAGCAATACCTCTGACAATGAAGCCGAATCTGAAAAGCCCATTTGCCTTATGGCAACAAGCTCTGAAGACAGAGAGGAGGATTCAGATGAGGTAACTTCTCGATTTGATAATTTTACTATTGCTGATTGGGTAGATGCCTATCATGAAATAGCTGATAAAGCAGATGACATTAGAAGGGAAAACATGCATCTAAGAAGAAAGATTAACTCCATGCAAAATGATACAACTCTAACTGATAAAATTGCATGTCTTGAATATGAGAATAATAAACTCAAACTCACATGTTCTGAATTAGAAGAAATCAAGAATGAGTCAAAAGCCTCTAAAGAAGATAATGAGAGGTTAGAAAAAGAAGCTGATGAATGGAAGTTGAAAATTCTGAAATATGAAAGTGAGATAAAAATTGTGAATGAAAAATATCAAGCTATCCTAAGTGTGAATACAGAACTGAAAAAATCCATTGAAGACATTCAAAAGGATAATGAGGACAAGCTTAAAACTATTGAAAAAATGACCCAAGGTTATGATAACCTAAATGCTTTGTTAGGGTCAAAAGTCAACTTCAGAAAAGAGGGCCTTGGATTTAATTCTAGTGCAACAAAAAGCTTTGGAATGAAAACTATTTCATTTGTCGCACAAAAAGAGAAAGGACCTCTAATCAACATGAAGTCAAACATTTCAGTGAACAAAGCTGTAAATCTGGAAAAGCCCAGTGCTGAGGAGAAGGGCAAACAAAAGCTGAGTGAGCCTAGTAGAGCTAGCACATCCAAGTAAAATCCCAAAGCTCAGTCTCAGGTTAGGGGTGAACCTACACAGTCTTATAAACCCCATGTTAAGGTCACCAAGTCTCCACCATCACCACCACCTCTGAAGAAGACCCAATACACACCTATGAATAGGTCAGCAGGGTCCAAGGTGCAGGGGAGGCAGAATGCTTTTAGAGCTCAACCCAAACATTTCTACCAACCTAGAGCCCAGTCCCACTTCTTTGCACAGTCAACCTATCCAAATAGGTCAGGATGTACTAGGACTCAAGGAAGGTTTACAGGTTATGGACATCAGGCTACACAGTCCTATAAACCTTACACTAGAAATTGGGTTAATGGGTATGGCTCTTGGACACCTAGGAACCAACATTTCCATAGCCAGCCCAATTGTAGATCGTGATAAATCCACACATGAAGAGTTTAAATACGAGAAAACATAATGGGGAGAGATGATATGATAATAAAGAAAAGAAACACGTGGTGCTACTAAGGAGGGTGATCGCCAGAGGGGTTACCTCAAGAAGAAACAAAGAAGATCACGAATACCTGGTGGAAAATAGAACGCGGGATGGATTGTGAATTCCTCCTCCTCCTTCAATCGGCCGGCCGATGAAGGGGGTTTTCCTTTATTGATTACCCTTGCAAAAAAAAGATAAAACAAACAAACAAAAGAAGTGGATCAGCCAAGTGAATGTAGTCTCAATCCCAAGTAGATGATGTGATGATGAATAGAGAACAACATGCGCACCTTTTTTTTTTGTTTGTTTTAAAACCCCTAAGAGTTAGGGAAAGGAAAAGGATGATGAAACTAATGCAAAAGAAGGAAAACCGTATGACGACTGATGAAAAAAAATAACACAATTAGACGAACAAAGACCCCTGCTATCCCTGACGACAGTAAAGGGGAACCGAAGTCGATGCTGTTGGCAGGAAGAAAAGGAAGCAGCGAGCTCTAAAGATTGCACAAGAAGAAGATGGTTAGCCTCCGTAAATTTAGCATCTATGTATAAAACTCTGACCTCGGTATCCTCTGATCTCGTAGCCTCTGTCAAGATCTACCAGAGCTCCTTTATATAGGATTTCAACTGAAGATAAACACAAATTTGGGAAGATAAGAACGGGCAATGATCAATGAAGGCAGGACTCTAGTTCCAATTCGAGCAAGGAGATCATTAAAGGTAGGGAACTATTCAGGAAATGCATACTCAAACATGACACCGAAGGATAAAACACGACCTTCAGAAGGGCGTCAAATCAACAATTGACGACCTACATCAAGACGTTACTCAAAACACGACCAGGATCAAGGGCGTCACTTCTCTAATTTAATTTTGGCAATAAAACTTACTTTATTTGAAAATTATGAGAAAACGCCTGAGATGAAGGCATTACTTGAAAACACGCCCTGAGGAAGGACGTTAATCAATAATTGGAATTTATTTTGAAACCGGATAATACCAGGAATTGACGCCCTGACGTTTGGTCGTCCTTCCTTAAGAACACGCCCCAGATTATGTCGCTATTTAAAAACACGCCCTTCATCAAGTCGTGAATCACAAAAATGCAAGAATAAATCACAAAAATAGAAAAAACTTTATATTATAAAAATATTGAAGTTCACTTTGGGGCGTTATCATAGTGACATGAGATTCAATCAACAAAGCGTCAATTTTAGCGTGTCTACAGCTGCCCCGCCTTGGCGTCTACTTTGCAAGGGAGTTAGACGGAATGAAGGTGAAAGTGCAACCAGCGGAATGAAGTGGAGCGAACTGATAAGTAGATGCCAAGGTGTGATGTGACACGCTTCAGACACTAAGCATTGAAAATCTTTCCAAGATTCTGAGCGAAACAACTCCAAGTGATTCCAAGGAAGCATCGATTTGCTGGATAAAGGAGACTAAACTAAGTAAATAAAATGTGCACGTGGCACGATAAGAAGACACCATTGGAGAGCAGTTACCAGCCAACGTGGATGTGCTACAACCAAGGTGGATTTGCAGAAAAATAAAGGGAATTGAGATGAAGATCCAACAAAGGGACATTTTCAAGGAAATAGCCTGAGCGGCTTCAGAATAGAACAAAGTACTTGATTTGGAATGGAATATCTCATGTCAACTCAACCAAGAGCGAGTGACCTTCATTATTGCCATAATATGAAGATTTTCAGCATGAAGCTCAAAGTCCTACATGATGCATGCTGGGCTAAAAGGAAAAGATAAAACAAACTAAAAGATAGAAAATAATCAAGGATAATATTGCTAAGCCATCTAGATTTGGTCAAGAATCCAGATCTCTGAGCTGACACTAAGCCGAAGCCCGTTTGTCCATGCATCAACTCAGAAAGTGGAACCATCGTCCCAGACCTTCGATGACTCAACGGCCTATCCGTGTGATCAAGATTCTCCTGGAACTATCACTATTTTTGATGAAGGGGAACTCAAATTCTAGGTTCATCAGAACCACAAGGTCCTTGATATGCTATAATAGCGTAGATACCATATAGTAATTATGCTACAAGAACAGCATGATGTTACGTCCACAGTGATCCGGGCATCTCGAAACCTACAATCTTCTGCACTTTGAAAGTTCATTAGCCCTCCCATAATTTCAATATGAATAATCCTCAATTCAAAGTATGACATGATCATAAGTGCTTAATAAAATAAAATTCCAACGAAATAATAGCACTTAAGTTCATCAGAGCACGTAGGGAAGCAAATTCATAAATTCACAAATTCACGCCTGGACTGAACGATGTCAAAACATGAAAGGCGCCTGTGAATGAGGGCGTCAAAAATAGAAACACGCCCTTTAAAAGGGCGTGAAATGTACCAAGGGTTCAAGAAGAAAACGACCCACTCAAGGGCGCTACACAAAACACGACCTCTGTCAGGTCGTCAATTCAACAATTGACGCCCTAACAGAAGGCGTTAATTAAGCACAAACTTTCGTTTCCGATTCGGAAGCTAAACCCAGTCCTAATAGCCATAAACTTGCTAACTCCGAACAGCCTTAGGACTCCCCGGACCTCTATAAAGGGAAGGCACTTCCTCAAATCAATCAAAGCAATCCTTCAGCTCTGTTTCTTCTGCTGCTTCTTTCTGTCTGTTCTTCTGCAGGCACCGCAACGGTCCGAGCTTCTTCCTGCAAACCGAAGATGGAGAGGGCGATTAAGAGGTCCAAAGCTTCCACTCCCAGGCTAACCGATATTAACGGGCACATAAGCAGTAGAATCTCCATGAACCAGGTAAAGATTGAGTCTGCTGTTTTTCTCTTTTCTTATCCTTACTGAACTATTTCTGTCGCTCATGCATTCTCCTTCTTCTCCACAGGATTATCCAAATGTCCCAGAAGCTAGGAGATTTACAAAAAATAAGTGGCTGCCTCTTATACTCTCCAAATTTTCTTCAGATATGAGGGTGTACTTAGCAAGATGGCACCTTCTGGGTCTAGTTACCCATGCCAAACATTATGACCAAATCCATCTTGACTGGGCAGCTATAGGGGCTCTTGTAGAGATATGGCATCCTTCTACTCATACCTTTCTCTTCTCTACCTTTGAAGCCACCATCTTATTAGAAGAACTGGAGATGCTCTTGGGTTTAAAGAGAATGAAGCAAGGAGATGAGGAGAAGATGGCCATCATGCCAAAGCCAATCTCCTCTCATGAACTATTAACAAGCTTGATACCTAGCCCAAACTTAGTGAATCAAATCAAGGTTACCAAAGGAATTAATCTTCTAAAGCTCGCTTCATGGGTGTACACGAGAGCAGATCAAGCCAAAGAAGATGAAGAGATAGAGCGGGTAGCAAAGGCCTTCGTGGTGTGCTTGGCAGGAGCAATCTTATTCCCATCCACGGAGGACTTTCTAGAAGAGACCCAATTAAGCGCCATAGTGAGCTTATGGGAAGGAGATAGAGTTGGACCGGCTATTCTAGCCTATCTCTATAGCGGGCTTACCTCGGCGGCGATGGGAAGGCCCATCTACGGATGCATGCTAGCATTCTCTAGTTGGGTAGATCTCCACTTCAAGTTCGATCCATGTGATGAAGCCCAACAATCCTCAAGAATTTTCTCAAAAAGCCCACTCTCTCACATGACTGGTTCACTTGGGATAAGCAATAGAGTGATGACCCGAATTCCTCAAATTAAGAAGAGAGCGGAATGGAGAGAGCACCTCAAAGTAATGCCAAAGAATCTTTTCACTTGCGCCCCGAGAATACTCAAGACTCAAGAACTCCGTGCAAGATTTTCTCCCGGAACGGACCTTCGGCTCATAGGCGCTTCAGAATTCGTCTTGTACAATTCACATCGGTGCCTCCCTCAACTCGGGCTTCCACGGTGAGTATTCGAGGACCCCTCTCACCTTCCTCCAATCAAAACACGGGACCTTGGCAGCAATGAAGATGGAGAAGAATGCACAACTATTCAAGCTCTGTGGAAAATCAACAAGGCTCATCAACCTGTGGAGAACTTAGAAGAAGACAGAGAACAGTGGAAGTCTTATGTAATAGCCCTGAGAAAATTGAGGCCCAAAATGGCTCATTAAGCATTGTAATCTTTTTCTTCCAATAAATCAATGATAATTTTCTGATTGAGTCAATAACACAGTGATTCTGATCAAATCTTCCAATAACATACGATTCTGTTGCAAATAACAACTCAGTCAATGTCGTGAATTCATAAAAGGACGCCTCGGAATACGCCGCTTTCAATATTCTAGCTCACAAATTTGACGCCTTCACCAATGGGCGTTAAATGAATAACGACTTAAAATAGGGCGTGAATTCGATTCATATTCCAAAAAGTATTCGTTGAAATTCCAAAAGTAACGCCTTCAGAAAAGCCACGTTTTATAAAAATAACGCCTCAGACATAGTCGTTACTCAGAAATAGTAATCATCACTCCCATCACATCAATCAATCCCCATTGAATGCGTCTGTCGACGGTTATCATTCCCCATGCAAACAAAAATAACGCCTTAAGAAATGTCATCAATTATCAATAAGCACCCTGGTTTCAGTCGTTAATTCCACAAGACACGGCCTTCCTTAAGTCATGAATTCTTTTTGACCGTTCGACTTAACTTTCCCTCTTTTCTTCTTCTTCCTCCGTCCTCTTTCCCCCTTTCTCTCTCCCACTGCAACCCTAACCGAACCCAACCCTATCTCTCATTCTCTCTCTCTATCTCTTTCTCCCCTCTACACACCCTAGCCCTAGCCATGGCCGGAGGAGGCTTGAAGAGGCAGCAGGTGGCTGCCCCAGAAGTAGTGGACTTGGGCGAAGACGCCCACGATGAAGACGCAGTGGAGGCTCCACCGGCGGCGGCCGAGGAAGGTCCGGCGGCGATGGCCGACGACGAAGAAGAAGATGAGGGAGGTGAGGATGATGCTGGTGAAGCCGCAGAAGAAGAAGAAGATGGCGAGGAACAAGGTGGTGGAGAAGAAGAAGGAGGTGGTGATGAGCCACCGCCCACAGCGGCGGCTCCTCCCCGTGCCGGCCAACTACGGCGACCGCGTCAGCCACGGCCTCAGCCACAAGGACCACAGCACAAGAAGGTAGGCCCCCAAACCCAATTCCCATTTTTTTTATTTTTATTTTTATTTTTTTCATTTTTCCTGTAATTTCCATAGCTCTCGGGGTATAAACCCTGCAACCCAGAAAGAAGACGCCCTCAGGGGCGTCACGTTTTAAAAATGAAACGCCCAACCCAAGGGCGTTAATTAAATTATTTCCCTGAAAAATAATTAACCCCCTGAGAACACGCCCTGCCTCATGTCGCCCATTTAAATTCATCATTTTTCATATCATGCTGTTAATTTCTATTAATTCCCATGCTTTAATTATTTTCCATGAATTATTCACACGCTATTATTTTTATTTCATTTTCTGAAAATCCTGAAGACAACGCCCCCCACTAGGGCGTTAATTCAACGAAAGACGACCAAACCAGCGGTCGTCAAATCATTAATTTCAAAAAAATATTATGTGCCCCTAAACCCCCATTTGAAAACAACGTCCCACACAGGGGCGTGACTTAAGCGAAAGACGACCCTGGGATGGGCGTCTCCTGAAAAATCTCTAAGTAATTAGAAATTAACCACCAAGCCACGCCCAATACAGAGGCGTTTCTTAGATAAACAGCGACCTAGGATAGGTCGTAAATTCAAAGCTCACTTAGAACCACGCCCTCCTTTGGGGCGCTAATTCAACAAACCACGACTTGAGGATGGTCGTTAATTAAATCAAACATCAACATTTCAACCCAAGGCAGTTAAGTGAATTTCAACAAGAATAATTGAACAATTAAACCAAAATTTCTTTCTTTATGCGTGCAGGGGTTGATGAGGACACGGATCTCCTAGGTTATGGTCCGAGCAGCATACTACGGCCTCCCCGAGTTCTAGAGAGCGAGGGTAAATGCCATGGGGTTCGGGGCCTTCCTTAGCATAGAGCCAGTTAGGCCAGACCTACCACTTATCCAGGTTCTACGGGAGAGATGGGACAGGACTAGCCGGGCATTCCTGATGCCATGGGGGCATATGGTTCCTACCCTGGAGGATGTAGCTAGGATCACCGGGTTGGGGGTAGACGGTGAGGCTGTGAGCGGGATCACCTACCCTGACTACACTGAGCTTGCCCAGAGGTTGCTAGGGCTAGAGATGGTCTACGAGATGCCTAGCGAGTGTAGGACTATCTTCCGCACCGACCTGACTACGGTGATGGGCTTAGGGAATGCTAGGCATAGATCCGGGGAGTCCTTAGAGCAGTTTTCTCAGAGGTTGATAGATGGGGCTAGGGCGGTCTATTGCCAGGATCCGGCCGGCAGGGAGAGCACAGACCGAGACCTGAGGAGGTTTCTACTGCTGCTACTAGGGAGGCTATTGCTCGGGACAAAGGGCGACGTCATCAACTGCCGATTCCTGGGCATTCTCGAGGACCTGGAGGCAGTTGGCAGCTACGCCTGGGGAGCGGCACTGCTGGCGCATATGATGGCCGACCTGTCCACGGGGACAGGATGAGAGACGACCGTTAGTGGCTTCTCACCTTTTCTTCAGGTATGCATTTTTCTTCTTTTTTCTTTTCTTTTATTTTTATTTTTATTATGCATGTGAATGCCTCACTAATGCAATGCATGGATGCAGGTTTGGAGCCATCTATACATGCCAATGGGGCGCGTTGACCCACGGCCTGGAAATGAGGGAGCTTTCCCTCTAGTGCGGCGCTGGCTGCCGGTGGTGTTTGGAGCCCCACTGGGCTACGAGTTGTGGGTGCTACGGAGAGAGTTCCGAGACTTCCCTCCCTCGCTGGTATGTATGAATGTTATGCATCTTTCTTTTGCATTTATTTTGAATTTGTTATGATGATGATGAAATGATGACATGTATGTTTATGAATGCAGGTGCAGTGGAGACCCTATGAGGGGATGACAGACGAGGGCCAGCCGTGGGTCGTAGCGGGCCGACCTCGTTTTGGGCATGAGCTCTGGGTTCATTGCTTGAGCGAGATCGAGCCATTACGGCTTAGGTTGGTGATGAGGACGCTGGGCCTACATCAGGAGTGGGTAGAGGTCGGCGAGCCACGCGGCATCGGGAAGAAGACACGCGGTCGTACGAAGGCGACCGACTGGAGAGTGCGGTTCGAGGAGCAGTACGTCGACTGGCAGCGAGGCGGGACCAGAGTCACCTCTCGCGCGACTGACAGCTCCGAGTACCTCCGGTGCTACTGGGAGGTATACGCCGGCCGACCCCAGATGAGGGTCCTAGGGGTATGTATGAATGCACTTATTTTTAAATTGAATGCAAATGCTTATGTGACTATCATGTGACTAATATGTAATGGATGCAGGATGCACGAGACATAGCAGCGATGGATGCCCAGGCCCACCTACACAGCCTGGAGGACCAGCTGGCCGCCACACGGGCCGACCTAGAGACCCTGATGAGTGTTTAAATTATTTCTATATGCAAAATGTATTTTTGTTGAATTATTGATGATTAGCCACTAACGATCTCAATGAATGCAGCGTGCCCAGCAGGGAGCAGTGAGGAGAGACCCAGGGGAGGCCTCCAGCTCGAGAGGGCCCAGTGCAGAGGTGACTGCACTGGCAGAGCAGTTAGCTGGAGCGACCGCCCGAGCTGAGGCAGCAGAGCGCGATCTCGCTTCACGGGTAAATTCCAAAACACAAATCCATTCAAGTATTGATTATATAATTGTGCACTGATGAAAATTCATTTTACAGACTGAGGAGCTTCGAGCCGCTCTTACCTGCGTTGATGAGGGCTTCCGTGCGACGAGCACACAGGTGAGTGGTTCAATCATGTGTTGCTTGAATTGCTAGATTACTGAATCATTGCATTAATTGTGGAATTGATGATTTGTTTACATGTTTGCAGGCGACTCAGCTTCAGGCGGTACGTACCGAGTTGGCGATCCGTGATCAGCGGATCTCAGAGCTAGAGAGGTCCCTGAGGCGTCGAGAGGAGCTGCCTCAGGACGTGGCCGAGCTACGGGTGGCTCTTGAGCTGGAGAGACGGGAGCGGGCCCGGGAGAGCGAGGAGGGTGCTCGTGAGCGGGAGGAGTACCAGGCGGAGCGTGCCCGGCACCTTGAGCTTCAGTAGGCGGAGCGTTCCCGGTACCAGGAGCAGGTAGCAGCATGCGAGCGAGAGCTGGCAGACTCGAGGACCCAGTTGATCCTTTCTCAAGAGCGGCTACGAGTGTCTGAGGAGCGTCTCCAGCGAGGGTGCGACCGAGCTCGGGCTGCGGGGTACTCCTTCACCAGCTCCACCTTTGTAGCGGGCTCTTCCCTCCGAGAGAGGAGTGAGGTAGGGGGTCAGGTTCGGGTTCCAGCTTCTTCACGGGGGCCCATGCCTCCTCCACCAGCGCCAGCTCGGGACGGCGAGGAGGAGGTTGAGAGTAGGAGAGAGGAGGGTGGAGGCGAGAGCTGAGAGACTTACTTGTACTCCTCCACCCTCACACCTGTACTCAGACATTCATGATGTATATATATATATGAGATTGACATCTTTTTGTTACCTGAGCACTTTACGTGGTTGTGGCTTTATGTTTGTGTACTTTCCTCTTTCCACGTTCTTCGTCTCTACTTTGCTTTGCCCGGTTTCTGCGACTGTAATCCACACTTTGAACAAACAGGTTAATTCATCTGTTCGACTTGGCCCCTTGCTCAATAAGCAAGGGGTGCCTTTTCTTTTGACCTTAATGGTGGGTCAAGGGGCCAAGCCTTTAATCAAATAAGATAAAAAAATAGCTGATAACGGGGAGATGCATCATGCAAGCACGCATATGCAAACCATAAATAAAAGATGCCCATGCAAAAGAATGCAAGCATACATCGTGAAGAAATGCATTTTTTTTCTTTTTTTCACTCATTTATATTTTTTTTGTTATTTTTCCTGAAAAACGCGCCTTAGAGTAGGTCGTGGTTCCCATAAAGACGCCCTAGAAGACGGCGTGAATTTGAAAAGGAAATCTGATTTTTGAAAAAGTAACGACCCGCTTAGGGACGTTAATTGGAAAGAGACGACCTAATCTAGGACGTTAATTCTATAAAAAGCGCCTTAGCCAAAGGCGTTAATTGAATTAAAAAAGGTTGTCAAGGCTATCAAGACCACGGGTCCTACATGGTCACCCTCTAAAATTCATTAACCTTTCTTGAGTAATTAAAAGGGGGTCGATGTGATCATAGTTGACTTGTATTCGAGATTTCGTACAGTGCAATTTCCCAGGTCGGTCTTGACCATCCTGCCAGTTCGTGACTTACCACATAGAAAGGATGGAAGAAAATATAAGGGAAGCCCATAAGGGATTCTGAGAAGCTCAAGGTAAAGTTACCTCCCCTACCCTATGCCTGTTGGGGTTCGGTCTTTGGCGTAGGAAAATTTGTTACCTTTTTTGCCTCTTTTATATTGCATGCATACGCCCAAGGTTTTCCTTGCGGGGACTTTGCCCTCTTGACATGCTTTTCTTTTCACAACTTGACTTTCACTTTGGAATTGATTTGCATTGATGAAAATAAACCTAATTGTACTTGGGCTTTTGTGGCATTTGCTCCCTTTTGAGCCCTGACTTCCACCTACTAGGGCGGCGGATAGGCTTGGCGTGTCTACCCCGAGGTCTCCTTTCCTCCCTTATGGGCCGAAGAAGAAAAGAACGGGTATTGTCTTTCACTTTTAGTCAGGTTTTTGACTTTCCATCGGATTTTGCACTGCTTGAGTTCAAGAATAAAGCGTGTAGTGTGTGTGGGTGTCAACCCCATTTTAAGTTAATCAAGACTGACGAATGAATTCTGAATTTTGACCTTTCGGGCTTTGATCCTTCGTGTGCCATGGCACCAATTTTGATCTCTTTTGATGTTGAAGAATTCTTTTATTTTTGTTTGCTTTTTTGTTGGAATTTCTATTTTTTTTGGTTTTTGGAAATATTCCACTTTGTTTTGGATTTTTTGAATCAATTTTCATTTTTTTTGGATTTTGAAAATTTCTCTCTATATATATATATATTTTTGGATTTTTTTGAATCAATGGTAGTATTTCTTAAGATACAAACCGTTCCAAGGGTGAGTTAACTCTTCTCCTTCAGCATTAATCAGTTTATAAGCATTGCCAGGAAAAACGTCTTTTATAACAAACGGTCCTTCCCAATTAGGTTGGAGTTGTGAGCGAGGTCCACCGGGTTTTACAAAAATTCTTTTAATTACCATCTCACCGATTTTAAATTTTCTCTCAATTACTTTCTTTTGATAAAAACGTGAGAGCCTATTTTGATAAACGCGTGCATGCTCAGCGGCGACCAGACGCTTCTCATCTAGGAGTTCCAATTGAGCAAGGAGTGAATCACGACGCTCATCGATAGAAAATTCCTTATCCAATTGTACTCGCAGAGAGGGGATGAGAATATCATAAGGGACTACTGCCTCCATTCCATAAGTAAGGGCGAAAGGGGTTTGCCCAGTGGGGGTACGAATGGAAGTGCGATAGGCCCAGAGAGCTTCAACTAGCTTGTCTGGCCAGTCCAAAAATTTATTAGCCTCACACGTCTTTTTGACAATCTTGATCAAAGTTTTGTTAGTTGCCTCTGCTTGGCCATTGCCCCTGCGGATAATAGGGAGAAGAATGATGCAATGCAATGTTATACCTGTTGCAGAGATCCTTGAGCTCTTGAGAGATAAATTGAGGTCCATTGTCGGTGACGATGGTGCTCGGGATGCCGAACCTCGTGATGATGTTCTTCATTATAAACTTGCAGACGGTTGACGCTTTAATCTCCACGTAAGCTTCCGCTTCTGCCCACTTGGTGAAGTACTCCGTTGCCGTGAGGATGAACGACTTTTGCTTGGTCAGGAGGTTCGAATCACCAAGAGGTCCAATGATATCAAAAGCCCACATGGAGAAAGGCCATGGGGAGGACATAGGATGGAGTGAAGAAGCAGGAGAATGAATCTTATCGGCGTGTAGTTGGCACTTAACACACCTTCGAACATAGATGGAACAATCCTCTTCTAGAGTTGGCCAATAGAAACCTAGCCTAAGAATCTTCTTAGCTAGCATCTGGCTATTCACATGACCACCACACACTCCTGAATGCGCCTCTTCCACAACTTTCCAAGATTCATCATCGTCGAGGCATCTTAACAAAACACCGGTGAGCCCTCTTCTATAGAGCACACCTCCAACCAAAACATAACACTGAGCCACTCTTCTAATTGCTTTCTTCTCTTCCGCAGTGGCTACCTCGGGATAGGACTGATCATTGCAATATCTGGCAATCTCATAATACCAAGGCTTCTCTTCGTCAGCCAATTCTTCTTGCCAATCCAATAGCATGACCTCTTTGCCTTTAAGAGATTCCTTTTTCTTATCTTTCTCAAGCACCTTATCCCTAATATCGAGAAATGCACGATCCTTAATAGCTGGAGTGTTACGCTGATGAATCAGAGGAACGTGAAAATCTTGTTCAGGAGGGAAGACTAGAGCAGAGGCCAAAGAAGCAAGGGCGTCGGCCAAGATGTTCTGGCTACGAGGAACATGGACGAAGATTAATTTGGTGAAGAGTTTGGCATAAGCTGAAGCAAGTTCCTGGTAGGGTTTGAGCTTAGGATTGATAGTGCGGCACTTGACCAGCACCTAGCGCAGAATGAGCTGACTATCACCAACAATCCTCAAATGAGTGACACCATATCGATGGGCGGTTTGAAGACCGGCCAAAAGAGCTTCATACTCAGCTATATTATTTATGACGGGGAAAGTGAGCCGAGCAGCAAATGGGATGGTGACCCCTTCTGGTGTTAAAAGAACCATGCCGATCCCTCTTCTTTGAGAATTTAGAGCTCCATCAAAATGTAATGTCCACATAAGATCATGAGGTTGATTAATGGACATCAGTTCTTCATCTGGAAACTCCGAATTGACAGGATCAAAACGAGGTAGAGGGTGGTGAGCAAGATGTTCGGCAATGGCGTAACCTTTGATAGCTTTCTGGTGAATGTAAGTGATATCAAATTGAGAAAGGAAGCTTTGCCAGCGTGCTGATCAATCAGCGAGGACAGATTTTTCAAGGAGGAATTTAATTGGGTTCATGCGAGCAATGAGGTGAACCTCGTGAGCTAGGAAATAATGCTTTAACTTCTGAACTACCCAGACCAAAGCAGCGCAAGTCTTCTCCATGGCTGAATATCTCTGCTCACAGGGGTTAAGAAGTTTAGACAAGTAGTATGCTGCCCTCTCCTTACCTTCTTCATCTACTTGAGCCAAGACAGCACCTACAGAGTCATCCAGGACTGAGACATAGAGAATAAGTGGTTTGCCAGGAATTGGCGGCCTCAGGACAGGAGGATTGGCCAAGTAATCCTTCAATCCGTCAAAGGCTGCCTGACACTTGTCATCCCAATTAAACTTGACTCCCGGCTTAGTAAGCTCGTAAAACGGCCTGCATCTTTGTGAATGCTGGGAGACGAAGCGGCAAATGAATTGCAACCTCCCGATTAATCCTCGAACTTCCTTCAAATTCTTAGGAGGAGGTATATCTCTAATGGCCCTTGCCTTGTTGGGATCAACTTCAATTCCCCTCTTGCTAACAATGAAACCAAGCAACTTCCCTGAAGAAACGCCAAACACGCACTTCTTGGGGTTCATCTTCAACTGATACTCTCGTGATCTTTGCAAGAATTTAGCCAGAACCCCAGGATGTTCAATCCTTGTCCTTGATTTCACAACCAGGTCATCCACATACACCTCGATATAAATATGAATCATGTCGTGAAAAATCGCCATCATAGCCCTCTGATAGGTGGCTCCAGCATTCTTAAGTCCAAAAGGCATGACCACATAACAATAAGTACCCCATGGTGTAGTGAATGATGTCTTCTCTTGATCTTCTTCAGCCAGACGAATTTGATTGTAACCTGAAAAACCATCCATGAAGGAGAGAGTCTCAAATCCTGCCGTATTATCGATCAAAACATCAATATGAGGGAGGGGGAAGTCATCCTTAGGACATGCACGGTTGAGATCCCGGAAGTCTATACAAATCCGAACTTTTCCATCTTTCTTCATAACCGGGACGATGTTAGCCACCCAATTGGGGTAGAGGACAACTCTAACAAATCTAGCCTTATGGAGCTTGTCGACCTCTTCTTTCATCTTTAAAGCCATATTAGGGTGGAAACGCCTCAACCGTTGCTTGACCGGCACAGACCCTGGCTTAAGTGTAAGGCGGTGTTCAACGAGCGCAGGGTCTAAACCAGGCATATCTTCATAACTCCATGCGAACGTGTCCTTGTATTCTTGCAGAACCAAAATGAGCGCCTCCTCTTCGGAGGGCGGCAAATTCTTGCTTATGAGGACAATCCTAGGGTCTTCCTCGGTACCCAAATTAATTTCTTTGGTAGGCTCTTCTACAGAGGCTGATGGTTCGTCAAATCGTCTTATGCCACTAGCAAAAGCATCAGCCTCGTCCTCATATTCTTCATAACTTTCATCCCCCTCTTCAATAGGGTCTTCATCATTCATAATTTCATAGACACCCAAACCCTCATAAGAAACAATAGCATCCTCATATTCTAACTCTGGCAGGATGATTGGATTCTCTATAAATTCAGGAAGAGCTAAACAAGCCTGGCATCTGATAGCTAACTCCAACAGAAACCTATGGGGAATCTGCCTACCCTTGGACTTCTTATGTGAATCTACCCCTTGAATTTTATCGTTAGCAGAAGAAGAGGAGGAGCAACTAGCTTGATCGGAAAAAGGAAGGGAAGGAGGTGAAAAAGTGGATACAGGAGGTAATACAGAGGAAGTCCCCTCACCAGAGGAGGAGAAAAGATTTAGCAATGAATCTTGAAGGAGCAGCCCCTGGGTCGGGACGCACTCAGAAGAGAAATAGGAGGTCTCCTCAACAGAAATGGAGGTTTGGAAAGCTGGGAATTTGGCATTTTTTTTTTCATTTTTTACTTTTTCTTCATTTTTATTTTCTATTTCAAAAAGAAAGCAGTGTGAAGGGAGAATAGTAGGAGGAGTGGAAATTGCCAGATCAGAGAAAGATTGAATCAGTGATGGCCCGCACAGGGGCGTGATGGAGAGTTTAGAAAACCGCTCGAGGAGCGAAGAAGGAATTGTGAGAGAAACTTGGATTGAATCTGGAGGCAAATTGATTGTAATCGGAGGCGATCTTGGCACGCGACCAAACTGATGAGAATATAGCGAAGCAAGCACAGATGGATGCATGGAATTGAGAGAAAAGAGGCCGGCCCACAGCCTGTCCACAGTGAAACCTTCTTCAAACGGAACATCTAGCTCTCCAGTATCAGTGTAGTCACTCAGTAGCTGCCTCTTATCTGTAATTACGGCCGACTTCTCAATCAATTCATGAATAAGTGGCGGCCATTCTGGATCAGTCGGCATGAAGAGGCGGCTCAAAGAAATAGTAATATCCTGCATATCGAACCACCTGTACCAGTCACATTCTGGATCATCCATTTTCCTCCTCTTGTCAGGCCTTAAGGACTCCAGGGCTTTGTATGTGGCCAATGGTGCAATATGACGAGCAAACTGTCTAGCATGAACATCCTGACAATCTAGCATGGAAGTAATTAAGGTAGTTTGTTCATTATTTTGAAAGCCACCCGTGACAAAATGTGTCTTCAATGTCCAAGTGAGCGGCTGGCGATCTGTTTTTAATGTGGATGTCATAAATGCCCATGGTTCATATTTGTTTTTGCCTGGCCCTTTGTAACCTAGGCCACCTCGTGTAATCAGCTTCTGAGGTTTAACAGGCCTAATCCTGCCTTGACGATTGGCACCCAGACCTTTGCCATTTTGATACCCCATTTTCATTAAGATGTTCCAGCCAGAGGTGTTCATCATTGTTTTCTTCTTTTTCCCCTTGGGAGGCAGGGGTGTCATAGCAACTGTTGTGACTTTTTCTGGCATTGGTCGTGGACAAGGGACGTCCAGCACAGATAATAGTGGCTTGTTGTCGGCCACATGGATGGAACTGACGAAGCCACGTGAATATCCTCCTCTGGCAAAATTGGCATACTGGTAACTTTAATAATGCGGCCCTTGTGTGGGAATTTAAGGCACTGGTGATTTGTGGAGGGCACCGCATCGAGTTGCTGAATGTAGGGGCGTCCCAGAATGCCATTAAATGTCGGATCCATATCCAGAATGTGAAAATCTGCTGTGATGGCGGCAGGACCCAAACTTACTTTTAACGTAATCATGCCTAGAGGAGGTTTCTTCGTGTTATCATATGCAGTGATTGTGATAGTAGACGGCCGAATTTGGCTTTCCGGAACGCCACACAACTTCAAGGTGCTAGGTGGCAAGACATTGATGGATGCCCCAGTGTCCACCAGACATTGCTTAACAGCCACCTTATTGATGTCAACTGTGATGCATAGAGCGTACTTTCTTGCTGGGAGTGGCGCCAGTTCATGTTCATGGAAAGTAATTGCAGGCTGACTGCTAGCGGGCGTTAAAACCGTGACTATCTGCTCAACTGGAATGTCCTCATTGACCATCACCTTTTGCAGATATTCTTTCAAAGCTAGCTGATGAGTGGTGGATCTTTTAATTAATTCCAGGATTGAAATCCTTGCTGGGGTTCGATCCAAGTGTTTTAGCAAATCATACTGAGTCCCTGGCACTGACTCTTGTTCTTGTTCTTGCTCTTGCGGCCCCTGCACGGGCTCTAGCTCTCTCTGTGGAAAAATACGGTGGAACATCCGTCCACTGTGGAGCGGCGCCACGCCTTGATGTGCCTCTGTCGGGGCAAGTGTGGGAAGAGGATTAGAAGAAGAAGAAGGTGTGTTGGTGTTAGGGAAGGGGTGGAGTGGGAGTTCCCGCAGAGGGAATCCCCGTAGGGGGTGTTGGTGCCCCGGTAGGAGGCGTAGGAGTAGAAAGGGATACCCGAATGCGGGGGGAATTGGTGGGGGGTGGAATGAGAAGAGTTCTGGGTACAAAAGGTGGTGGAACCGATGGTGGGGGGATCCTTGCCGGTGAAGAAGTAGTGGTGGCGGGTGCAGTGGGTGTTGGCGATGGGCGGATGAGGAGTGGCCTAGATGGCAGTGGCGAAGGGTTGGTGGTGGATGGGTTTTGTTGTGGCGTAGGCTGTGGAGGTGGTAAGCGTGTAAGAAGAGGGCGAACCGGCAAGGTTGGAGGATTGGTGATAGGAGGTGGATTAACGGGGCGCAGAAGGGGTCGGCCCATTTGGGAGCAGAAGAAGAAGAAAGGGTGCGCAAGAGGCGCGGAGGTTGATTTTGATTGTGATTAAATGCCCCGACAGAGGCGTTTTCTTCATGCCATCCCTGCCCTCTCTCCACCTCATGGAGAGACGTGACAGGGTTTACGTGCTGGTTTGGCGGGTGCTCCGGCAGTGGATTGTGGACGATCCCCATATCGTGCTGAGGCGCTGGAGCTTGTTGTTGCTGCTGTGGAGCTGGTTGCTGTGGCTGCTGAGCCTGTTGCTGCCGAGGAGACCTTCTTTCTTTCATGGTGGCGATGAACTGTCTCATCTCATCCCAATTGATGCCACCCTGGTCATTTAGGTCATAAATGTAATCTCTGAAGTGGAAGCAACGATCAAGGTTGTGACCAGGTGCACGATGGAAAGCGCAGTAACGGGATGTGTCAACATTAGCGGGCCACGCTGTTCTTTCCCTTGGTAACATGAGCAAATTGGCGGCCATTAAAGCATTGAAAATATCCGGGAGACTTTCTGGTAGTGGAGGATAGTGGTCCCTTTTGGGGCCAAGTGGTGGTCTCCGTTGTTGTTGTTGGCCATAGTTGGTAGGTGGTGGTACCTGGTGGTACTGTTGCGGAGCTGGAGGGTTAGCGCGGGGCGCTTGGTTTTGCTGTGAAGCAAAGGAATGTTGGGGTGCGAATTGGCGTTATGGAGTGGAGTTGAAATGGGGGTTTTGTGGTGGAGGTGGGTTAGGTCGTGGGTTAGCTTGGTGGTGAGGGTGGCCAACTACACCAACTTGCTCATTTGTAATAGTGCCCTCCGTCGTGGGCCCGCTGTTGTTGACAGTTGTGGTTTTCTTGAATAGCCGTGGCTTCGGCTCAAACATGCCCATAATGGGCGAATCCTTCATCTACGTCTGGATATAACGAGCCCTTTCATAGAGCTTCTCCATGGTGGTTAACCTATTCATGGCCAAGATATGCCGAAACTGAGGAGTTGCATTGGAAATTATCATCTTGACTTGTTCTTGTTCCGACAGTGTATCTTTCAACTTCTCGGCCATTAACTGCCATCTATCAGCAAACATTATGAAGTCCTCCTCGGGCTTCATTTTTTCCGCAACCAGGTCTGTGAGTGAGAGGGAGGGTCCGACCCGGTCTCTGTACTTCTGCAAGAACTTCCTCTGAACGATATCAAAGTCACCGGCATCAGCAGGATCCAATGAATAGAACCATTCAAGGGCTGGCCCCTCCAGAGATCTCCTGAATAAGTAAGCCAAAGAGGCCTTGTTGTCTTGCCAAAAGGAGGTCTCGTACATGAAATCCTTCAAATGAATAAAAGGGTTACCAGTCCCATTATATCGCCGGAAGTTCGGCATCTCAGATGGTGGTAAGTGGAAGACTGGCAATGTAGGGAGCGAGATTTCTGGGGCATTCTTAGCCGTAGTGACCTTCTTCAGTTGCTCTTCCATGCTTGCCAACTTCTGAAGCAGTAGACATTAGTGTCGGACTCGACTGGGGCCGGATTTTGAATAAAAGAATGCGGTATAGGCGTCCGTAGAATTCGGGGAGGTTGGAGAAATTGGTGCCTAACCGCAGAGTGGCTCGCCTGTTGGGCCGGCATGGCCGTACCGGGCGTTGGTGGACGGGAAGGAGGTTTATGCAGGACCGCCTGGTCATTAACGGGGTGATGGCCACTCTCGGCCGGAGGGGGATTGGAGGATGAAGAAGGAACAGACTTTCCTTTCAAAGCGGCCTGGACAGCCTGCCGCTGGGAATCATCCAACTGAGATAGTGCATTAATTAAATCCGTGACATTGAAGGATGGGGAAGGGTTCCCCGAAGTGTTGGAGGGCAAAGTCTGAGAAGAGGGCACAACCTCTTGAGGAGTGGTATCAACCACATGGACTTGAGGATAATGAGACTGAGGAGGAGGGTAATTTCCCTCATAATAGATGGAATCTTGGAGGGGAGTTTCATATTGACCAAAAACATTCTCATCCTCATCATCATAAGAATATCCGTAGCCTGCCATGTTGATGATTTTACCTGAACGGAGTTTCATGTTTAAGAGGAGAGACGGCCTTATAAAGGAACTATCAAACAAAACCCACTCAATCCAAACAAGCCAAATCAACCCAAGCAAGTTTATGCAACCAAGTTGAGATGAACGCAAGATTTTAGTGTTACGCTTGAGATTAGAGTGGATTAAATTGCAGAATAATTCCCTCTTTTGCAAAGTGAAACCTAGTTTATCCAAGTGTGATCTCCGGGTTAACTAGATTCTTTCTCTCTCCTCACCAACGATAGGTTCTCTATACTCCGGGTACTTCAAGGGTACAACCAGCCCGGCGTCCGTGAGGGAATCCACGGGTGCGGGGACTTACGGAGGTCTTGGAAAAGGGATTTCCGGTCCAAAGAGACGGAGTGCTCAATGGAGGGTTGTCCCGATTCCAAGAGAGGTGTGTGGAATCCTAGTGTAGAGAGAGGAGGTCTCTCAACCAAATGCCACAAGATGCAAAATAATATGATCAGATCACAGCAATATAGGCAAGCAATGTAATAATCAATCCAACAATCACAGACAGCAACAGGAAACAGGTTTCTGTAAAACGCAGGAAAGAGACGACCTGGGGCAGGTCGCTATCAACCAAAGAGACGACAGAGTCACTGTCGTGAATCACTGTGAAAGCCCACGAGCCAGCAGTGAGAAAAAAAACACGCCTCTGGGTGAGGCGCTATAAGCGAAAAGGACGCCTCTGAAGAGGGCGTCAAATCTGAAAACGCGCCTTGACGTGAGGCGCTATGCAATAAAAGGGCGCCCTGGGGCAGGGCGTGAATTCACAGATAGTGTGATAAAAGCAGTAAACTAATGAAAGACGCCTTGGCATAAGACGTATCACAGCAAGAAAACGCCCTGGATGAAGGCGTTAAAAGAAAAAGCGCCTCTGGTTGAGGCGTTAATTAAGGAAATAATCAAACAATCACAAACTGGCTGATCCCGGGAGTGTGCAGTGTGCACGGTGGAGGGTGCCCGTGGGGCACAAAAGGAGGGGTACCGTGGGTACCGAGGGGAAAGGGCACACGTGGGTGCCGAAGGGGAAAGGGCACACGTGGGTGCCAATAGGAGATGGTAATCAAAAGAAAAACAGTGGATGTCCCACCGTGATCGCCAATTTGTAGATCGTGATAAATCCACACATGAAGAGTTTAAATACGAGAAAACATAATGGGGAGAGATGATATAATAATAAAGAAAAGAAGCACGTGGTGCTACTAAGGAGGGTGATCGCCAGAGGGGTTACCTCAAGAAGAAACAAAGAAGATCGCGAATACCTGGTGGAAAATAGAACGCGGGATGGATTGTGAATTCCTCCTCCTCCTTCAATCGGCCGGCCGATGAAGGGGGTTTTCCTTTATTGATTACCCTTGCAAAAAAAGATAAAACAAACAAACAAAAGAAGTGGATCAGCCAAGTGAATGTAGTATCAATCCCAAGTAGATGATGTGATGATGAATAGAGAACAACATGCGCACCTTTTTTTTTGTTTTAAAACCCCTAAGAGTTAGGGAAAGGAAAAGGATGATGAAACTAATGCAAAAGAAGGAAAACCGTATGATGATCGATGAAAAAAACAACACAATTAGACGAACAAAGACCCCTGCTGTCCCTGACGACAGTAAAGGGGAACCGAAGTCGATGCTGTTGGCAGGAAGAAAAGGAAGCAGCGAGCTCTAAAGATTGCACAGGAAGAAGATGGATAGCCTCCGTAAATTCAGCATCTATGTATAAAACTCTGACCTCGGTATCCTCTGATCTCGTAACCTCTGTCAAGATCGACCAGAGCTCCTTATATAGGATTTCAACCGAAGATAAACACAAATTTGGGAAGATAAGAACGGGCAATGATCAATGAAGGCAGGACTCTAGTTCCAATTCGAGCAAGGAGACATTAAAGGTAGGGAACTATCAGGAAAGGCATACTCAAACACGACACCGAAGGATAAAACACGACCTTCAGAAGGGCGTCAAATCAACAATTGACGACCTACATCAAGACGTTACTCAAAACACGACCAGGATCAAGGGCGTCACTTCTCGGATTTAATTTTGGCAATAAAACTTACTTTATTTGAAAATTATGAGAAAACGCCTGAGATGAAGGCGTTACTTGAAAACACGCCCTGAGGAAGGACGTTAATCAATAATTGGAATTTATTTTAAATCGGATAATACCAGGAATTGACGCCCTGACATTTGGTCGTCCTTTCTTAAGAACACGCCCAGATTAGGTCGCTATTTAAAACACGCCCTTCATCAAGTCGTGAATCACAAAAATGCAAGAATAAATCACAAAAATAGAAAAAACTTTATATTATAGAAATATTGAAGTTCACTTTGGGGCGTTAACATAGTGACATGAGATTTGATCAACAAAGCGTCAATTTTGGCGTGTCTACA